>PVJX010015805.1:0-41738 GCA_004027295.1 Dolichotis patagonum | reverse complement strand
TTGAGATCCTCTTGCTTCGGTCTCTCAAGTGCTGGGATCAGTGTGCACCACCACACCTGGCTCCAACTGTGACCATTTTAAAGTACACAGTTCAGTAGCCTCAAGCATGTCTGTGCCACTGTGCCGCTGTCACCACCAGCTAGTTCTCTGGAGCAATGTTGGCTCGTCGTTCCCATAGCTCGGAGGAGGCAGGCCAATGATGGGGCAGACCAGTGAGGTCTTTGGGGATGGCAGGAGGGGTCTGCACAGCTTTGGGTCCAAGGTCTCCCAAGGGAACAAGGACAGCCTTGGAGGAAAGGGGCTGCTTGCTCACTCACGCTGCAGTGTTCCCAGGCCTGCTCTGCTACCCTAACTCACACTCCCAGTTCGTTTCAATTTCCACCCTAAGGGCCAGGCATCACCCTCCTGTGCTGGGCCTCTTACTTATCCCTTACTGGCCCCATCGGGAGCGCCTCCTTCCCACAATTCCCCACACTATCTTCTTCACTAAGAGGCCACTGCCGCTGAGTTACATCCCAGTCCTTTTTACTTCTTGAGACAGGGTCTCACTAAATTGCTCAGGCTGGGCTTGAACTAGCGATCCTGCTGCTTCGGCCTCCCAAATAACTGGGATGACAGGTATGCCCCACAGTGCTGGGTTGGAAACATGCCTTTATAAACCACTTGATTAAAATATAACAGATTGTACGGTTCTCACATATAAAATGTACAATCTTCTGGGTATGGTGGCACACACCCATAATCCTAGCTATTCGGCAGGCTGAGGCAGGAGGCTCCTGAGCACAAGGCCAGTGCCATGATCGAGAACAAAAAACAAAAGGGCAAGGGATGTAGAGTGCCCGTGTGTTCCTTTTTGTGGCTGAATAATAGTCCCCTGAGTCCACAGACTAAATTTTATGTGTCTATTCATCTGCTGATGAACATTATATGGCCTTTTAATAGAGTAAGACACCATTGCTGGGATATCATGTTTCATGGAAACCTAATCCTTTATGCTTTTCATCCTGGGCTATTTCTTTTCATATTTTGAAACCAGCAATGCCACCTCCCCTCTCCCTAGCTCTAACATCTTCCTTGTCAGAGCTCAGGAGCTGGTACCCGGCAGGTCCAAGGTGCCAAGAGGCCCTTCGGTTGCCTGGGCGCCTTGCATGTGCTGTGGGGTGAGTGTTAAATGCATTCCAGGGGCAACACAGAAGAGCAAAGACCGCCCCCCAGAAGAATGAAATGCAAAAGATGTTCAAGCTGGCTAACATGGCACACACCTGCATTCCCAGCACTCTGGGAGGCTGAAGCAGGAAGATGACAAGTTGGAAGCCAGCCTGCGCCACTTTGTGAGACCCTGTCTCAAAGTGGGTTGCAGCTCATCATGAAGGCCCTAGATTCCATCCACCGTATGAGGGGTGCAAAAGAGAAGAGGGGAGGGGAGGTTCAGCACAACAAGGAGACCCCTGGTTCAGAGAACAGAATGATTACTGTGGCTGGACTGTGGAAGCAGTTTCTGAAGGAGAGATTCGCTTGTGCCCTCCAGGAGGACAGCGCAATGACAGTAGTAACACTAATAAGGTTGCTCTTCAGGAACGGCCTCAGGTATTGGGCAGGTGAGAGCTTAACTCATCCAACCCCCAATCCCCCCAACAATACTAAAGGTGGAAAAAGCCTCCTCCCCTCGCATAGGCAAGGAAGTGAAGACACAGAGAGAGCGATTTGCCTGGTATTGCACAGCTGAGAGGTTTGACCAGCTGTGGCTCCAGAGTCCCCGCTCTCTTAACTCTTGACTCATGACTATTCCTCCCTCTCATCCTCCCCCCAGGAGACTCAGTCTCCCCCTGGGCCTGGATTCTTCCTCTCAAAGTCAGGCGCCTCAGCAAATCTTGCCATCCTTGTCATGGTGGTTTCTGGTCATCACGGTGATATCAAGGACCCCAGGCCCCATCTCAAGCTGCAGGGCAGACTTTTCAGGAAGCATCCAGACAAGCCTCCTTGGCAGATCTAGGGAGAGTAGTGTGCGAGATACCATCACCCAGGGTAAAAAGGCCTGGCCAGCAGGGGCAACATAAGCTCTTCCTGCTAGTAGAAGATCTTCATCTAAAATTTTTCTTTTACCAAGCCTGCTGCCTCATCTCTTTATCTTTGAAATGTTTGTAAAATATACGAGGGACAAACACTCCCTGCTGACCATGAGTAAGGCTGAAAAGGCCATGGAGCAAGGATTCATGACTCATCTCTGCATCGTCCTTCACTTAGCTGTGTGACCTCAGGAGAATTTTGACCTCTCTGGACTCATCCACTGGCAACATAAAAGGGCTGGGAACTGAGACAGTGTTTTCTGGCTCCATGCTGTGTTCAAGAGGAAAAGATGTCAGGGAGAAAGCAAGCACAAACAGGAATTATCACCTAACAAAAATAGCATCGCTTACGCTTGGGATGCAGTTTATTCAATAACACCCTGTTCGCAGAAAAGAACCCAAAGAGATTTGCATTTTCTTTAAAAAAAAAAAAAGGCTCAACCTCAGGCATAAAAGAAATGCAAATGAACACAACCAACTGTGTCTCTTCAAAAGCCAAATATACACCTACCATTGGCCCAGCCACCCCAAGAAGAGAAAGCACACAAAGACCTCTGTGGCAGTGTCACACGAGCCTTGTGTGTGACAGCTCAGCGTTGGGTGGAGAAATGAGTGGGGCACGGCCATCCCACAGAATACTATACAGCAGCGAGCAGACAGCATCACGGTCAAGGAGTCCCAGGAAGGGCTCTCCTTGACCCTGAACTTAACCTCGCAGAATTTCAGTTTCTTCATCTGTTGAATGGGGACAAGGACACGGACACTTGCCTTACATAACCATCCTGGAAGTAAACAACCAAACACGGTCTGCGCTGCCCATGACCGGCATTCAACACAATCCTCACTGCTGCTCTGCCGTGGGAGAGCTGGGTGACCCGTAATGACTGGTTACTACCCTCCCTGCACCCACACACCTACCTCTCATTCCTGGCTGACAGTATGTCACCCAGGCTCGGGTCTCACAGGCAAGCACTGCATCGCAGAGGGGCACCAAACCCCACTCTCTCACCACCAGTACATGGGGAGGCCGGGGCCCGCGCCACCTTCCCCACTGTGCACACCCTCGAGGGGCCAGTGGCTCACTCTTTTCCTTTTTCTGTCCTGGGGAAATGAACCCAGGGACTGTGCTGAGCTACATCCCTCGAGTCACCTGCTCTCAAGAGGGCCCTGAGCAGAAGGCTCTGGACAGTTGTCTGTGCAGAGGAGGCTGGGAGTGACAAGCACGGCGACCAAATCTGAGGACCAAGGAGTCTCCTCCTTTCCCCGAGAGGAGGCCCCTGCCCAGGGTCACAGGTAAAAAGCTCTCCAAGTACAGTTACACATAGGGCCTGCAGCCATGCCTCCCTGGAGCCTGCAGAAGGCCTGTGTCACACCTGAAAACGCCACACCTGGGCTTTACTGAAAGCCCTTTCCCTGCCTTTCCCCAGGAACTGGGTCCTCCATGGTGCTCTCTAGGACCTGCTGGAATGAGGCAGCTCTTTCTCGCTCCCAACCCAGGGAAGAGGCCTCACACACCAGGTGCACTGAGGACATGGCTATTCTATTGTCTATTGAGGACACTGCAAACTTGGTAATAACAGCCCCTTTCATTTTCAAGCATTCCCACCTGGATTTTTCACATGACTACCTTTAGTAATATAGGAAGCCTGTTGTGGCGGTGCGGGCCTGAAAATGAGGCAGGAGGATCTCTGTCGGAGCCCAGCCTGCGCAACTTAGCAAAACCCTGTCTTGAAATAATAGCAAAGGGCCGTTGCTGGAGCACAGTGGCGCAGCATTTGCCTGGTGAGGCCCTGTACTCAATGCCGGTACTTAAACTAGGGACACAGCTCAGCGGCGCGGCGCCTGCCTGGCAAACATGAAGGCCTGAGTTTGATTCCCGGTACAAAAAACAAACAAACAAATCCCCAGTACTGCTAAATAAACAAACAAACGATAGAAGAAAACTTTAGCATCACTTCACATACAAATAGAACAACGATTTTATTTCTGAACAGCCAGTACAATGAGGAGTGATTGTAGAACTACAAGGTTTTGGGTTTTTTTTGGGGGGGGTCTGTTTTTGTTTTTTTGGTTTTGCTTTTCTTCGGAGGGGAGCCACAAGCTTGCTAAAGAGGTAACCACTAACAGGTGCGTGAACAAGCGAACGGAGGTCCATCTGTACTGTGGAATACTGTGAAGCCATCAGAAGGAGCCAAGCACGGACTCACACAGATGAACCTTGAAAGCATTATGCTCAGTGAAAACACCCAGTCGTGAAAATGAGGAAGTGCGTGATTCCATTGCAGCACATGCCCAGAATGAGCAAATCTGTAGAGACAGGAAGTCCAATAGTGGCGGCTAGGGGTAGGGTGGAGGGTGATATGTGACAACTAAGGCATACAAGGTTTCTTTTTGAGGTGATGCAAATGCTACAGTTGATTGTGATGATAGTTGCACAACTTGGTTTATATGCTAAAATAAAAACACTGCCCTGTACCCTTCAAGAGGCTAAACTAGGTCTTCATGAAACCATTACCAAAAAAACAGTGTTCTTACCTTGAAGCCCTTAGTGCGTGGCTGTTGACAGCAAAGCTCCCGGTGGGGTCTGAAGGCTTCTCCTATATTTGGATGCCTGCCCTTCCCTTGGCTTCCTCCTGTTTCTCAGCTGGTCTGAGGCCTTCCAGCCACCTCACCAAGGTCTCAGCTCCCCAGGCAGACAGGCACCATCCACGTCTCCAGCTGTGGACTCTCAAGCTAACAATAAACGAGTTCCATGAAGAACATTACCCCACCCCCGGCGCTAACTTGGTCCTGATTGTGGAGAGGACACACATGGTCTGACCTCTGAGGCGAACACAGTTGGGCCTACTTCAGTGCCTGCTCAGGCAGGGCAGGGGTAGCCCCCGGGGCCCACAGGGAGGCGATATACCTGCAGGGGGCGCCACTTCCCCCTCATTCTGAGCCAGGCATGCTGTTGCCCACACTTGGCACCAGACAGTGGGAAGGGGACACAGGCAGTTCCTGCAAAACTGAGAATCACCTGCTTGGCTGGCTCTGCTCCTGCCTCATCTTGAGACTGGCTCAGAGGTGCCCAACCTGTGTCCCAAGGGCTTTCCTAGCTGATCCAAGAGCTTGCCCCTGACAGGCCAAAAGAGCCAGCCCCTGGCATGTTCTGGAGTGTTCTGGAATATTCCAGCAGGTTCCATATTCTCCCATGGGCCCATCTATTTCTTCACCCATATCTTTAAAGCTGGAAGAACCAGTCTGCCTCCTTCTAAAAAGGACAGGACTCAGCCTGGGAGGTCTAAACAACTTGGCTAAACCACATAGCAGGTTGCAAGTGGCTTAGCAAGAGTCCTAGATGGATTAACTGCCTTCCGCTCTTTCCAAATTCCGTAAGTACTGTATCTCATTCTATTCCAGGACCATACTACTGATACTGACATACTGCTGTCAAACCCTACCTTTCTTTTGAAATATTAATCATATGTTCTGGTCTTTGTTGTTGTTTTGCAGTACTTGTATTATAGGCATCTGAGTTAGGTAGAAATTAATATCCAGTCAGAGAAGGACTGGTCCAAGGAAGTCAGTGGAGAATAAAGACATCAGAATTGTGGCTGGAGATGCATCTGAAGAAAGTCAGTCCTCATGATAAAAATGAGATGCCCAGGCCTACATACCTCCCTAAGGGATAAGGAGTATATAACTCGTTAGTTGAATTATACTATAATTAGTATCACCTGGTCCAATAAAGTCCAGCTAGCCATCAGTTGCAGAACACCCACGTCCATCCCTTCCCCAAAATGCCTGTGTTCTTTCCATGTGTCCTTGCTATGTGACTCGTTGTCTTATTGGATCAATATTAGCTAAGTGGCTATATTTGTAATCCTATAGGTTGATTACAATTTGACCTGTGATGTATCCACATTTTGTGACTTTGCTGTGTAAATTACCCCTAATGCAGGGGTAATTTGAGTCGCAACTTATTTCTACAACCCCTCCTGTCTCTCAGAAGCTAATCCTATTCCCCAATAAACTTTTCCTACTCTTAACCTCCTTTGTCCTTTGGAATTCATTCTTCAATTACAGGGAACACAAAGTCGGCACATCTGGCATCTAGTAGGTTATATTTTTCCCCTGTATCACTGGAGATTGAATCCAGGGCCTTCACTCTGAGCTACATCTTCAGCCCTTTTTTATTTTTTATTATGAGGCAGGGTCTTGCTAAGTTTCCCAGGCTCCAACTTGTAACCCTCCTGCCTGAGCCATTTAGAGTACTGAGATTTCAGGCATTGTAGTCTTATGACATTTTTTGATGGTTACTACTTCATTTAAATACCCATTCTCATTTACACTGAACTCACAATTTACCCTGCCCCATTTTGTCAATTGTCATAGTAAGTTATACAAATTAGCATTTTGAGACAGGATCTCCCTGTGTAATGCATGCTGGCTTTGAACTCACTGTATAGCCCAGGTTGGCTTCAAACTCACAGCGATCCTCTTACAGTCATGTGCCACCAGGCATGGTGACTAGCATGTTTTCTTGCTGTTGTTGTATGGGTTTTGGTTTGTTTTTCTTCTGCTTCTTCTTCTTCTTCTTCTTCTTCTTTTTTTACCAGGAAGCAAACTCGGGAACTTCCACTTGTCAGGAAGGTGTGTGTGCTGCTGAGCTAAATCCCCAGCCAGCATGTTTTTAATTGAGGTGAAATTTGTCCAACATAATTAACTTTGAACAAATTCAGTGCCATTTACTATATTCGCATTGTTGTGCAACCTTTATCTCCATCTGGCTGCAAACACTTTCATCATCCCTAAAAGAACGCGCTGTATCCACGGAGCGGTTACTCCCCACTCCCTCTCTTCGGCCCCAGCAACTACCCAGCCCCAGTCTCTCTGGAGTTGCCTGTTCCGCATATTTCATAGAAATGAAGTCATACTGTGTTGTGACCATTTATGTCTGGCTTCTCTCACCGAGGCACATATTTCCAAGGTTCAAGTACATTGTAGCCTGTGTCAATGCTTAGTTCCTTTTTATGGGAATTGATATATTTTTAGCCACTTGCTTGAGTCACTGAGGGACACCCAGTTACCAAACATGGAAAACGTTGGCTTTGTCCAGACACCGTGGTGCATATCTGTAATTCCAACACTCTACGAGGCTGAGGCAGGAAGATTGCAAGTTTGAGCCCATCCCGGGCAACTAAGCGATTTAGCAAGACCGTCTCATGCGTACACACACATTCGAACTCAGGTCCCTGAAAGGGAGCAGGAAGAGCATACAAGGAGGGAGGCATTTAATCAGACCAGCAAGCAGCAAAGATTAAGCCCACTCAGCACCAAGGGTGGCTCTCTGTGAACACGGTGAGGGACAGCAGGTCAGATGCCATAGTGGTGATGTCACTGTGATAGACCCCACACGCACACATACACACACACCCTGCCCTGACCAAGAGCTTCCCACTGGGTGGCCCCAGGGGAAGGTTCATATGCAGGATGACACCCCTGCCCACCAACTCCCACCAGGCCTTAGATGAGCATTCTTTTCTGCCACTTGAATTTCAGACATAAACAGGAAATGCAAATTATAGCTTGGGAAAGGTCTCTGAAAAGCTGCCGGCCTGCCTACCACCCACCTGCTGTTTCTTTTTGGTGGCATTCTTCTTTTGTGTGTGTTTAGCACTGGAAATCGAACCCAGGGCCTTTGCACTAAACTATGCCCCCATAGTTTTTTATTTTGAGATAGGGCCTCACTAAATTGCTAAGGTGCCAGGCTGGGCTCAAACCTGTGATCCTCCTGCCTCAGCCTTCGAGAGTGCTGGGATCACAGGCATGCCCCACCACATCCAGCTCACATCCACCTCTTTGCTCCAGAATCCCTTGCAGAAACAACCACACTAACGTTGAAAGTGATAGTCAAGCGTTTCCCACTTTCTCTTTCCAAATACCCTCATTGGGGACAGCACAGTCCACACTGCTCCAGGAAGGAGAGGTTTCCACTGACTGCAGAAGCAGGGCAGGTACATAGAGCCCTGCCCCCTTGCAATCCACCTGTTGCCAAAAGCGAGCCTCTCCTTCTTGCTTACCAACAGACACTGAAGGACAGTGAGCTGGAAAAGATGAGAAAAGGACCGTGGAAGCAGCCAATCCTTGAAAGAACGCAAAAGATCCAGAGTGGAGAAACATGAATGGTATGACACAGGAATGGTGAATGCAACAAACTTTCCTTATGAAACTTTCAGACTGGTCCAGCATGGAAACCTAAGTTGTCCCCTAGCCAGGGAAAACACCAATGACTTGATTTTCGAGGACAAGCTGCCATCCAGCCCTGGCTGCAATCGCTGTTCGGGGCATTTTTCCTCCTGGTTTATGACCGATGGTGCACAGCTGAACACCCAAGTCCCCAGTCCCTCTCGAAGGGTCTGCAAGAGTGCTGGCATGTGGCATTCACCTCACTTCTCAGCTGCAGAGGGAGGAAGGCCCAGGACCTGTGTGCTGCTCTGACCAGCTAGAACTGGCGCGGGTCTTCTTGCTCCCAAGCCAGGTCCGTTGCCATCACGCTGCCCCAAAATGACTCTTGAACAGAAGATGCCCAGGTTCTCCGGGCCAGGGTAGCAGCAACGCATATTCCTCAAGAGATGTAGCTTTGCAATAAGGACATATTTCTTTTAAGACACAAAGGTAAGCAGAGTGAGGGGGGGTGGTACATGTTTGTGATCCCAGCTGAGGCAGAAAGATCAAAACTTCAAGCCCAGCCTGGATGACTTAGTGGGACCGTTTCAAAAGGTATAAAAATAGAGCTGGGGCTGTAACTCAGTGCAAAGGCCCTGAGTTGAATCCCCAGTAGAGGCACAGTGTGAAGCACATGCTTAGCATGCACAAGGCTCTGTGATCTCCACCAAAATCAACAACGGGGGCGGGGTGTTGCTGAAATACAGCATCTTTCTATACTTTCAGGAACAATCATAAGACAGTTAAATGCACTAAACTATATGCCTGGCTGTGAAATGATTTGATTTTTCCTTTTAATCTCTAAGCCTCAGCATCTTATTTAAAAAAAAAAAAAAGCCCTTAAAACTATTCCTTTCTCTCGGCCCTCACTGGAACTACTTCAAATTCACTCCAGTGCCTGTGAAACAGACGACTCATTGTAAACATAAAGGCAGCAGATAATTTTAATAAGATCCAATGTGCAACTCAGAGTTTTGCAAGTAAAATTCCAACGTCTAGATTTACTCCTAACAGACATTCTGAGCCCACAAAGTCAGAGAAGGTTTTTAATATCCCCAACGTGCCAGTCCTCCCTTGGAGAGACAACAGAGCCAAAATGTGAGGTGACGAAGCTACATCTAGATAGTGCAGCACCCCAAGAAAGAGCTCTGGGTAGCAACAGGGAAGCTAGTTATCCCCGAGAAACATTTTTAAGGCAATGCTATGGTCAGCAAGGAGTCTCATGTGCATAAAGTTGGCTTAAAGAGGTTTCACACCTGAATACTTTGTCACAAGACGCACACCAACACTTCTTACAACCCAGGTGTATGTAACAGTATGTAAGAGGCAACTCCTTCTGGTTTGAAATTGGCAAAATTCGTCCGGGTCCAGGTAAGTGGCTTAAAACCCTTTCATTAAATTGACTATGATCGGGTATTTGTAACAGGCTGGCTCCAAAGTTCTCTCCAGACAGTGGCAGAGGAAGAAAAGTCTTTAATTTGCAAAAACAGATGATCAAGTCCATATTCTGAACATTCAAATAGCGTGTCTGATGACTACTTGGTACTCCAGGAATCTGACACTGAAGTTCCATAGAATATGTATCTTGTGGTCCTTGCAACAGTCCCACTTTCAGAGACTTTGCATAAGTAATTAATCACAGCTTGAGATCATTGCTGTACCTCCATCTGAGCACAAATGCTAACTATGCACCACTTTCAGTTTTGTCAAAAGAAGAAAACCCATCGGGATCCCGTGAGCAGCCATTTTCCAAGACCATAAATTAGGGTTTCAGTGACAACGTAAGCCACACCAAGATGACATTATTTTCCTGCGCCTTCCAAAATGAAACTGTCATCAAGTAGGAAAGAGGCGGGTTATCGATACTCCTGGCGTGTTACTGTACCCGCTTCATCACAGCCACCCCGATCAATTAACAAAGCATGTTTTGTTCGGAGAATGAATGGCAAGGGCTTTCTTCTGTGCATTTGATTAGAAGTTGAAAGCTGTGGCTCGCTGCCATCCACGACGCCGCTGGGGTTCCAAGGGCCCCACGCTCAAACCTGACTCGTTAACAACCCACTCAGTGCGACATTGGGAGACATTCAGCAAGTCTCAAGTTTGTGTTGTGAATGATTTTTTTAACCATTACGGAGCAAATAAAGGTTCTTTGTAGCAATGCCTGGAAACACAACATGGGATCTTTCTTCACACCAGAATTGATAAATAGTTCACCGAATGAACCAAAGACTTTTATTTTTTGCAAAGCAGATAAACACCAAAGTACTATATGGTATTCATAATTCACTGCAAAAACAATGACTGGCATTTCCAGAACACCGGTGAACAAAGCTGAATCAATGGTTATAAATTTCAATCAATACACAGATTTTCACCTAAGGTTTAGGTTGGATTTCTACATGAGTATTCATTCACAGGAGTCCCCTGCGCCAGCTGTGTTTCAAAACTGGGCCTCCGGAAAGGCGAGCCCAGCTCTGTCTCAATTTCAAAGTGACCCAGCAGCCAACCTAGAAGTCTGGCTGCAGCTTGAGTCCTAGAAATCCTGTTGCCGTTACATAACAAAGGGAAGATCTGAAAAAATAAAATCAGACTTTAGATTCCTTTAAGACACTTCTGGTGCCCCAAACTATCAGCACCTGGACGGGCCCAACCAGGCTTTCCGTCCTCGCTCTGCTGGGAACTCCAAAAGAGCCCCACTTCAAGAGGCTGTTAGGAACCACACTGAACCCACATAAAGGCAATGGATAAAATTATCCACTTATTTTTCTGTTAAGAAAAAAGGAAAAGGGAACCAGGCACAGTGATAAGCATGTGAAACCCAGTTACTTGGGAGGCCAAGGCGGAGGGAATTGTTTGAGTCCAGGAGTCCAAGGCCAGTCTGGGCAACACCAAACAAAAACAGAGTTCGCATTGACCAACGGGAACATGATACCCACCCTATGGTTACAGAAAACAATTCTATAAAATGCCCCCTTTCCAAATTAGGTTCAAATGTATTTAAGATCAAAAGGAGGTAAGGAAAGCAGTTAATACTACTAACCACACACAAAAAATTCCTTCATATAAAGTCATGCTGAGGATCTGAAGGAAACCAGGCAAAGCGAACGATGACAAAATCCAGCCCTAATTTTCTTTTATTTTGCACTTATGACCTCACAGATCTGTGTCTGGTGGGTGTTAATAACCCTTCCTTGCACTTAAAAGAACATTAAGAAATTAAAGTGAGCTTGAGTGCCAAAAAAGTTTGCAACGACAGAATCTAAGTGACAAACCCATAAAGTCTCTAAGGCAAGATTTTTGTTATGGGGCAGGAAGAGAAGGACAAGATGACAAGTGCGATGGCTGCTTCAGCCAAGGGTCAGGCACAACAGTCTCAAAAATAAGGCAAACTGTGGCTCCTCAGTTTGAGACCAGCAGAAGGGCCGACTGAGGCAGGAAGGATATTCAGATGGGGCAACATCACAGTCAGGGTGGCTTTGGGGTTGTAGGGAGGTGGGAAACCTTTGAACCCACACTCAAGGTCAATGTCTCTGCACGTCCTGTGTATCTCTCCAAGCAGCAATTTCTGGGATTTGGAGGTTTGTGACTTTTGTGACATTTTCCCCCCAAAAGACGACACGAAGGTGGAGAGATGGGACTACGGGAGCTGAGCCTGTCCCAGGGGTGGGCTGGGTGAGATTCAGGCAACTTCCTGCGGCACGCGGCTTCCTCCATGCCTGGCTGTGTCCTACAAGCGCTTGTAGGTACCCAGAAGAGCTTTACAGTTGGGACAGTAGTGGTCCACGTCCTGCAAGGCGTCCACGCAGAAGGGGATGAAGCAGCAGCCCAAGACACACCTGGGAGGATAAAAGGTCACACAGCAAGCATGTTAGCCACTGCAACAGGTTAAATGATACCCACCAAAAACCTGCGTTTGTGTCCTGACTCTGAGAACCTGCAGATGTGATCCTACATGGTGTGATAAAAAACATATGGTAAATGTTTACATTTTTAAAAATTCATTACAATAGCCAGGCGTGGTGGTACATGCCTGTAGTCCCAGCACTCAGGAGGCTGAGGCAGGAGGCTTGCATTGCAGGCCAGCCTGAACTGCATAGCAAGAAACTGTCTCAAAAATTTTTTTTAGTACAGTAAGAGACTCATTACTATTAATCTCCTCAGAATTTTCCCCCTTGCTTCAAACCTACTTATCCCATCATTCTTGCCATTTTCGGAGGCAGTTCTGGAAGTCCCCTTTTGGGACTGTCTTTAAGAGATGTGATCAAAAGTACAGTGAATGCTTCTGCCAAGTGCCAGCCGAGGGAAAGGCAGCTCCTAAAAACATCACAGTGTGCCCTCATCTGGCTCATTTACCAGGTCTGGTACCCTGTAACTTCTGGCTGTTCCCCAAAGTCAAAATGATCATGAAAGATCATGGAATCAATTCAGGACATTGAGGCAGCCATGACAGCACAACTAAAGACATGTTATAGCAGCCCTAGGGAAACTGAGACCACATAAAGGACTAATAGACTGTCCTGAGTATATTTTCATATCTGGGGTCATCTGAACATCCTTTAGTCTTAGATCAGGGATGGTACACTTTTTTGAACAGCTGCACAGTACATATTTTAGTTTCCATGGGCCACAAGGCCTGAGTTTTCCCTACTCAATACTGCCCTTCCCTTAGCTGTAGAGAATTCCTAAACAAATGGGTATGGCTGGGCTCCAGTAACACTTAACCAGGCATGGGCTGGATATAGTTCAGGGTCATAGTTTATAGGCCTGTGTCTTAAGAGCTCTTTTTCTGCACAGACGCTGCTGCTCGTAACAACCAAACTGAGTTCCCTATGCGGTACTCTTAGTTACATCATCCACGCACACAAGGAAGATCATCATGTATCCTGGGGACCAGTGTTGTGCAGTGCAGGTCACAAAATGACAAACACAGAAAGATTTCGCCACTATGAGGAATTAAATTTAGAGAAAGAAAGTGAAACGGTGGCTGCCAGATCACCAAAAATGTAGGTAAAATTCAACATTTTGGCAGGAAGGTACTGATTCACATAAAGCGGAACCTAGAAATATTCAAAGGGGAAACTGTCTTGTGAAAGGCATTTCCTCCTGATGGGTGAGCTTACCAAATTCAAATCAGGCAGCGCTACACACACTCGCTGAGCTTATCCTCAGCAGCCCCCGAGGTTACAGATGGGGAAAACAAAGCACGAAGAGGTCAAGTCACCTGCCTACCAACACACAGCTGGAGAGACGAGATCTGATGTCACTCGGTCACATTAAAGGAAGGGGTCAGAAGGCAGGGCTGAAAGGCCGCCACCATTTCAAAAGCCAAATCAGCAGATGCTGACCTGCAATACTCTTTTGTATTCTGCCTTTCCCTGATTTCATAGATCTCATAGGTAGATATTCAAAGGTAATGACCTTGCATTTAACATTTTCTGGCCAAGGAATAAAGCAACAGCCAGCATTGGAGGCTTCAGGCAAGGTAGCAAACCAGGTGTCAAGAAATCTTCTTGGGCCGGGGATTTAGCTCAGTAGCTTAAGCACCTGCCTGGCAAGTGTGAGGTCATGAGTTCAATCCCTGGTACCAAAAAAAAAAAAAAAAATTTGGGCTGAGGATTTAGCTCAGCGGCTTAAGTGCCTGCCTGGCAAGCTCGAGGTCATGAGTTCAATGCCCAGTACCGCAAAAAAAAAAAAAAAGAAAGAAAAAGAAATCTTCTTCCCCACTTAATGGTGACCTCCAGGAAGCTAACGAGGTGCCCTGGGTCTCTGGGCCCCTCTCTGAATTGAGGAAGAGAAATATTGTTCCTTCCTGATCTTGCATCACAGGCAGATGGGGACAGCAGGTACCAGTCCGCAGGAGCAGAAGGCTCCTGCAGAGAAGCTCAAAAACCTTGCTCCCTCCAAGGAAAACAACCGAGCCACAGTTCAGAGCGGCCCTCATGGCCGGGAGGGAGGCTCCTATCATCACCTGTTTGGGAAAAAAATTCAATCATGTTTCCTCAAATTTCTCTCCCAGAGCAGAACCGATTACTGTATTTAAAGAAATACAGTGCCCTTGGTACAGACACAAATATAAATGTAATTCCCCTGCATTGAGAATGGCAAAGACACTCAAGGTCATGCAAGGATAAGACGTTCTCAAGAGGCTTCTATGAAGTGTGTCAGTGTGCAGCCTGTTTTAAAGCTTCCCTCAGAGTCAAGAAAGCATTATTACTATGTAGATCATGAAATTCTAGAAGCAAAAGAAACCCTAAGGGCACCACCTTCCACAGAGGTGGGCGGCTGCTCTTCCTGTCCCTATGTGCCAGGGACAGGCTCAGGCAGGGTGCGAAGAAATGAGGGGCACTGGGTTCCAGGTGTCCAGGTGCCTAAGAGCAGGGTTCTCCACTATGAGGACTTTGCACACTCAGGGGGCATTTTTGGGTTACAACATGGGGGCGGGGAGGAGCATCAATCTAGTGGGGAGGGGTCAGGAACGATGAAAAACATCCTACAGCAGGGGCTGGGATGTAGCTGTGGCACAGTACTTACCTGCCTAGCATGCACCAGGCTCTCAGTTCGTTCTCTAGCACTGCCACAATAAAACAGCGTACCGTGCTCAGGACAATCCCCAGCACAGGTAAGTCCCTGGGCCCGAACACCCATTCTGCCCCATCTGGGAAACCCTGCAGGGTGCAAAAGGGGAGGCAGCGCACTCACCCCAGCAAGCATAGGCTCCCGCAGGACAGCCAGGTGAGGGCACCAGCGTTGTAAGACAGCTTGGTCACAATCATCTTGTTGCAGGAAGGACAGCACATCTGGACAGGACGGTCAAAAAAGGACACAGGCTGCTGCACGAAGACGGTCTGTACTGCTGTGAAAAGGGAAGAAAAACGCTGCTCCAGAAACAAGGAAGACAGAGTTGGGTAAACCACAAGGAAGCCCAAACAGGGCCTCTGACAGCTATTTTAGCAACACTAGGCCAGGCACAATGATAGCACACACCTCAGCTTTTTGGGAGGCTGAGGCAGGAGGACTGCAAGTTTCAGTCCAGCCTAGGCAACTTAACGAGGCCCTGCCTGGAAATACAGAACAAAGGGCTGGAGATGTAACCCAATGTAAAGATCCTGGGTTCAATCTCCAGTACTGAAAAGGAAAAAAAAAAAAAGATACAACACCACTGTTCATGACACTAAGCAGCTACCCACAGATGAGTGCAAAAATAAAATGTGGTCTATCTACACAGTGGAGCATTATTCAGCCGTAAAGAGGAAGGAAATCTGGATACTTACTACACTGTGAATGAACCCCTAGGAGATTACACTCAGTGAAATGAGACAGCCACAAAAAGACAAGTATTGTCTGACTACTTCCAGGTCCCTAGAGTAGTCACGTTCAGGACCAGAGAGCTGGTGCTGAATGGGGACACTGTTTCTTTTTGAGGCGATGGGCGCGTCCTAGAGACGACCACAACAGTGCTGTTCATCTGCGCTGATGTACTTATGGCCACTGAGCTGTGCTTTCGAGGGGTGAAAGGGTGGGCTTTATGTGATGTATTGTTCCGCAATGAAAAATGAAAAATACAGAAAACAGAGGAAGAGGAAACACTAGCAGATTTCCGGAATTTTTGCTTAAGGGGCTCTCAAATCCTGCATGCAGGATGGGGAAGGGCTGTTTGTGCCTCGAAGTGTGCAAATTCCACACCCACAGAATCCTGGGCCTGTCCTGAGGGTCTGAGTCAGCAGTCCAGGCAGGCTCCCAAACTGCTTTTCAAAACCCTCTGGTGGCTCCACTAAGGGGGGCCACAATTAGAGAAACGGGGAAAGGGGTGGATTTTTCGGCCCCAGTTTCCTGCAGCCACAGATTAGTGGTTGCCAGGAGGGAGTGAGGGGGGCTCCTCACAGTTCGGAGTGGATATGCTAAGACCACTGAACAGAGCACTGGAAAAGACTGATCTTTAGGGTGTGTGCACACCTGTCTCCACAGTGTGCTTCTTAAAAATATGGAAGTTAACAGAGTTGTTTACAAGACCCAGCGACTCAAGCAACCTTGTGCTGCATGTGGTATAAACCGCAGTCAACTGTCCCGTTATCAGGCAGCCTCTTGTATGGGTTGCAGGGCCCCCTGACAAGGGCAATTCACGAGGCAGAAGATGCAACCTACCCTGGAAGACAACGCTGGTGACCATGTCCAGACACCCAGCGAATGCCAGGTGTGCAGGGTAATGTGCGCGGACATCCGGGCACCACAGTCAGACACCTTTCCAGGGGTGGAAACTGTTAAGCACTCAGGTCACTTAAACTCGCATTTCTGTCAAAGTGACTTCCCACCACTTCTTCTTGTTACAGTGTTAGAATGCCAGCCCTGTAATCTATGTCCTGGGGAAAATACCTACTGCCCAGAGCTCCTGAGCTTAGTAACATATGCTCCTTCTGGAAAAGCGGCACTGAAGCACACCTGGACACTAACATGTAAGGTGCAATATGAATTTTTTGGTTCAAGAATAAGTTATTTATTGATCACTGCATAATCCTAAAAGGTCTCAAGTTATTACCTCATCTTCTGCCAATAACCTCGGGTTAAACTGAGCTCAAGCACCAGAGTTGTTCGTTTTTATTGAGTGCTGGCTCTCTCTGTGCTTGGCATATGGAACGGTATCTCATCTGAACCACCCGAGGGAATAGGTACCCGCTGAGTTCTAGTCACAGACTGGGCAATGAGGCACGGGAGGTTATGTGAACACAGATGGTCTGATTCATGGGCTCCGTGCACTGTGGCCCCTCCTGGCTCTGAGTCCTCAGGCTGGGGAACAGGGGCCTCACTTACTCGCATTGGCACCGGGGTTGAGGACGGGCACTGGCTGGGTGTAGTACAAAGGAGGGTTCGCGCCTTTCCCATCTGGGCCCGTCATGAGCCCCGTGGTTGGTCCAGGCACCGGGGCTGGAGGCGTCGGGAAGTAATTGTTAACTGCCACCGTCTCTTCATAGGATGGGGGTGCAGTGGGCACTGAGGAAGGCCCAGAGGCTGCCTGGTAAGGTCCTGGAACCGACATTTTACCTAAAGCAAAAACAGAAAATACCAGATAAGAAATTCGCCTGATCCACCCACCTTAACCTTTCATCTTTCTAAAAAGGGCAAGTCCAGCTTTATCTGAAAGTCAGAAAGGGGGAACTGTCCCTGCAAGACCCAAGAAGGCTCACCTTAACAGAGGCTTTCCTAAGTAAAGATAAAACGTAAGTTATTAGGCCCCCAAATCACCCAAACCAAGGAAACTCCAAGCAGAGACATCAACCAAATCTGAGCAGTTTCTTCTTTAAATCTCAAACCAGGAGCCGGCGAAAAGGTTCTTCCCCATACCTAGCATTTGTTCTTTTTAAAAGCCAGTGCAGTAGTCACTCATGGTTCCCGGTGAAGGAAGTGATGACGGCATTGGAAAACCAACCATAAACTATGGGCAGTAAAGTGCTGAACAACAGCAGCTGGGGCCCAAAAGATGCAGGCTTCGGGACGCAGGGGCAGAGCGCTCAGGAACAGGGCGACAAGAGCCATGGCTTGGAATGTGGGAAAAAACCTGGGAGCATAAGGGGGGCCTTTCAGGGGGCGCTGTCAGGTTTGTCTTCAACCTGGGGGCTGAGGACATTGGTTTGTTCATCTTATGAAAATTCGAAGCTGGGCAAGATGGCGCAATGTCTATAATCCCAGCACTTGGGAGGCTGAAGCAGGAGGATTGCTGTGAGTTGAAGGCCAGCCTCAAAAGACTAAAAAAGAAAATAGAAAAAAGAAAAAGAAAATTCAAAAAATTCATCTGGAATGAGAAGAGACCTAGAATAGCAAAAGCAGTCCTAGGCAACAAAGATAAAACAGGGGGTATAATAATCCCTTACTTGAAATTATACTACAAAGCAACTGTGATTTAAAAAAAAAAAAGTGTGGTATTGGCAAAAAAAAAACCTGAATCAATAAAACAGATTAGAAAATGCAGAAACAACTCCAAACACACTAAGCCAGCTTATCTTTGACAAAGGTGTCAAACACATTCACTGAAAGAAAGATGGCTCCTTAATAAATGATGATAGGAAAACTGGCTCCACACATGCAGAAGATTAAAACTGGACCCATATTTTTCAACATGTACTAAGCTAAAATCAGAATGGATCTAGATCTTAATATTAAAACAGAAACATTAAATCTGCTGGAAGATACAGTAGGTAAAACTCTTTGAAGACATTGGTGTAGGCAAAACAAAACCCTGATTACACAGGAACTATCACAAAGAATCAACAACTGGGATCTCACCCTGTTGAAAAGCTTTTGCACAGCAAGAGAAACCAATAGAGTGAAGACACAACCCACAATGTTTGTCATCTGTACCTCAGACAAAGAATTACTATCGAGAACATATAAAGAACTCAAAAAAAAAAAAAAATCAGTCCTCCCAAATTTAAAGGCCCAACCCAAAAATAGGCATCTGAGATGAACACATATTTCTCACATGAAGAAATACAAACAGCAAATAAATATGTGAAAAAATGTTCAACATCACTGGTCATTTGAGAGACGCAAATTAAAACAACACTGAGGGGCTGGGAATTTAGCTCAGTGGTGTAAGAGCCTGCCTGGCAAGTGCAAGACTAAGTTCGATCCCCAGTACAAAAAAAAAAAAACCCACTAAGATTCCACCTCACCCCAGAAAGAATGACTAGTATCAAGAAATCAACCAATAACAAATGCTAGAGGGACTATGGGGAAAAAGGAATCCTTCTCCACTATTGGTGGGAATGCAGACTTGTGTAGCCACTGTGGAAATCAGTGTGGAGATTCCTCAAAAAGTTAGGATTGGAGGTCTCATTCGACGCAGCGATTCCCTTCTGGAAATCTTCCCAGAAGAATTAAAAGCATCATACCACAGTGATATATGTGCACCCATGTTTATAGCAGCACAGTTTGTAATAGCCAGATCTTGGAAACAACCTAAATGCCCATCGACTGAGGAATGGATAAAAAAAAGATGTGTACTACCCAGCCATAAAGAAGATAAACTGAACACTTTTATAGGTAAATGGATTCCATTTGAGAACATATTCATTAGTGAAATAAACGCAACACACGTGTAAATATCATATTGTCTCAGTGTGAGACGCTAAAAGAAACAACGTATGTAAATGTATATGTGTATGTATATGCATATAAAAGAAGTTAAGATAGTTATACTTCTGATTTCTCTAAGTTCACCGAAGAGAAATATTTGTGCTGGTATTGTTTGGACAGCTGATGTCTTGTGCTCTGAGTGAATGATTTGGGGACGACAATGAGTGATGCATGTACCACTGTTGCCCCCTGACTGACGTGTTTTGAAATGTTTGGTTTTCTTCTTTTTTTTTTTTTTCTTGAAACAAAATGGATTTTCCTGAAGATAGTCATAATTTTTAACAAAAAGGAAAAAAATTGTCAAGAATGTTCAGGTAAAAACACACTTTAATTCTACTCATATTCCTGCTCCTTTACTAGAAGCACCTTCTTGCTCTGGATTTTGATCCCTTTTTTGCCACTTACAAGTTATACAAGTTATATGATGACCTTTTTTCGGGGGGGGGGCATTTGACACTATCAAAATATATGGCTTCTGTCTTTATGACTGCAGTAACTAAGGGTCTGGTAGTTCAATGTGTGGTCCATGTGTGTGCATATGTGTATGTGTGTGCGTGTGTGTAATCAAACAATAGTTAGAACAAAGGGACATATGTGTACATATACACGTGTAGTACGTGTTTATATAGCAACACATTTATTTCTGCCTACTTACCTTCCTTACTTAACATATGTTAGGTTTATTTGTCCATTTCCACTTTATTTTCAAACTACCACACAAAATTTTTCAATGTAGCTATATTGTAATTTTATTTAACCAGTCCCCTATCAATAGCATAAAAGAAAATGGATTTGGGGAAAAAAAGAAAATTTGAGTTGTGCGATTAAGATATTTGCGCTTTTTGTCCTGTAGACACAGTCAGGCATGGGGGCAAACACCTGTAATCCCAGCTGTTCCGGAAGCAGAGGCACTAGGATTCAAAGTTCAAGCCCAGCCTGGGCAACTTATTGAGACCCTGTGTCAAGATAAAAATTTAAAAAGGGCTGGGGATATAACTCAGTGGTAGAATACTTGCCAAACATGGGTGAGTCCTGGGTTCCATTACCAACACCTCAAAAGAAAGAAAGGGAAAGAGAGAAAATAGAGGTAGCACATATCCACACCCCTCCTCATCTGAGAAAGTGAGTCCCAGAGCAGCTGGGCACAGTTTTTTCTATGAGGGCAAAGACGTGGTTTTCCTCCCTGGCAGAGCCGCCACCTGCCTAGAATTACATCCCGTGACCTGGGTGTGTTCCTGCACGGTGGCACCGGGCAGCTGGAGCCCAGCATAGTGGGCTCCTTTGTGTGGCTGCAGCTCCCGCTGCGTTAGGGAAGCCATTCAAACCTTTTCAGGAGAACTGGGCAGTGCTTGGGAAGGCTGGGCCGAGCTGCCCACTCTCCTGCCTAGCCTGTGGGCCTCAGGCTCCAGAATTTCCAGAGAAGCAGGAAGAAGCCACCCCCAGAACGGAAGAAACAGGGAGGTGAAGTAAGTAGGCTAGGTCTGGGTATTAGGAAATCTGTGAAGTCCGCCAAAAGCACTCAGCCTTCACGAGACTGAGACATCTAGCAGGACTTCTGGGGCGATGGACGCGACCTCTATCTGCGCTTCCAGGGAAGTGGCCCGAAGTCACCTGAGGCTGCTTTGTACTAAAAGGTTTTTTTGTTTGTTTTTACTTTGAGTTTAATTAATTTATATTTAAAAACTGGGGCTGGAAATTTTGTAATAGTAGATCTTGGAAACAACCTAAATGCCCATGAACGGAAGAATGGATTTTTTAAAATGTGGTATTTTATACAATGGAGTACTATTCGGCCATAAAAAGGATAACCTGGAGACTTTTGTAAGTAAATGGATGCAACTTGAGACACTACTCATATCCTCTTAAAACAAGCCTCTTAAAAACCTCTTACAAACAAAACAAAACATAACACCTGGGGCTGGGGATGTAACTCAGTGGTACAGCACTTGTCAAGCAAGCGTGAGGCTCCCTGGCTCAATCTCTATCACCAAAATAAAAAATAAAAACAACACTCTAGTAATTTTTGATATGCTTGTATGTAACTGTTGGGACAACTTGGGTATGTGAACCTAGTTCTGCAACAGCAAATTTGATGAACTCTGAATATGGATCCAAATGTTCTGATACAAAATGTAACATCCAGTTGGGCACAGTGGCATAAACCTGTAAATCCTAGGTACTTAGGAGGCTGAGGCAGGAGGAACCCAGGCTAGCCTAGGGTTGAGGCTTGCTGAGCCTAGCCTGGACAATTTAGTGAGAATTTGTCTCAAAATTTCAAAAGCATTTAAAAAGGTGGTGGGTAGCTGGGCGTGACGGCACAATCCTGTAATCCCAGCACTTGGGAGGCTGAGGTAGGCAGATCGTTGCAATTTCAAGACCAGCCTGGGCCACAAAGAAAGCCCCAGGCCAGCCTGAGCCACACAGTAAGACCCTGTTTCAAAAAGACCAAAAACAAAAGGTGGTGGATATAGATCAGTGCTAAGAACACTTGCCTAGCATGTGTAAAGCCCCAAGTTCCAGTCACAACATCACAAAAAATAAGATGTTTTAAAAGCATATGAGAGGGTGTCAATATGGACAAAATGCCCCCTGGATTTTGAAAACTTAGTGTAAAAACCTAATGTAAAATATCTCGTTAATGTTGTGGCACTTATATGAGAAATCCTAGTTTACATACATGGAGTTAAGCTATGGAAAGTATTCTTAAAGTTTATGCTACCTCTTTATGCCTTTCACAATGTAGATATTAAAAACTAAAACTTAAAAATGACCTAGGCAGCTCTCCTGGTTTACTTGCACATCGCACTGTGAGAATGGGAGCCACAGAAGGTTATAGAGGAGAGGAAAGGTCGGGAAGAACAGCTGAGACAGGCCTGAAAGGGAAAAAGAAACCGCACTAGGCCCCTCTGCTACAGGGAGGGGAGAAGGGGGCGTCGGACGCACAGAGAAGGGCTGAGCAAGGAAAGAAGAGGGTTTCACCAGACCGCAGTTGAGCTCTAAACATGAGATGAAACGTGGTATGGAGTGTGATGACAGTTCCCTGACACAGGAACAGAAACGCAGAACAGAGACCGCAAACAGTCCCTGTCACCCCAAAGCCAGGTGATGGCACTCCCAGGTGGCCCCATGCGCCTGTCCCTGCCCTTTTGCTCTGGTACCAGCAGGACTTACCGGCTTTCCCAACCCAGGGACAACGTGGCCACCCTGCCTCCCCACCCCCAATCACCGACGTGTGCGTGACGTATCAAAACCACACCATCCCTGCCTGATTCAGGAAGACAGACCCAGACCTGCCTACGCAGTTTCTGGCGAAAACTGCGTCATGTGAACAATTACAGGCCCAGAAAACATCAGCTGTGGGTGTGTCCAGGAATCCTAAAATAGCTCTGTGGGCCCGGGTGCAGACATGCTGGGGGGGGGGGTAACAGTCCTGGCATGGGAAGCCGGGATCAGGCAGGGGGGCCGCGGGGAACAACGTCTCAATGCAATTCCTGGGGGAGGGGGCAAGAGCTTTGGAGGAAGGCCCAGCCGCTTGCTCTGGACAGAACCCCTGCGTTCCCCTCTGCAACATACTGACTGCATATCATCCTCGCACGGTCACATCTTACCTCCTAGAACTTCAAGGTACAGCCCCTTGAGAGCCTTGCTTTTACTCAGACACATAAACACATTTATAATTCTGAAAGAAACTAGAGCATCAGGCCTGTAAAAACAAAACCCTAACCAGCTGTTTTGAAAGTTTTCTAAATTCCACAGCCTTTTTCTCTCAGGCCCCCAAGGCGGGGAAATGCCCCAATGCTATCTGCTTACCACCCACTTTCCCCACCTACGCTGAGGCCTGTTTTATTTTCTGTCCCTCACCCCCATTTCTTTTTAGTTTGGCTTCCCTTGGACACAAGTGGCCAACCTACCCGCCCTCCTCCTTACCACCCCTCAGAAGTGAAGCCCTCCTCCTTACCACCCCTCAGAAGTGAAATCTTCACCCCACACACACAGAGGAGTGTGCCACACCATCCCCAACAAAAAATTCACACCCAAAGTTCAGGCCACCTGGGCACTGATAAGGCCCTAGCACAAATGAGAACTAATGCTTCCCCTTTATCTGGAACAAACTGGAAACTACAGGAAAGCATGTCAGAGTTTCAGGAAACAGCCCAGCTGGCTTTGCCGCGTCCGAGGGTAGCCTTGGAGAATCCCTCTAGTAGCCCTGGGCAGCTGGGTAATCAGCACACTGATCAAGTCCAGCAGCTCCTGTGAGGTCTGCGTTGTCATAGTGACTGGGCGCTTTGTGGGGGACATAAAGGGATACACGGGGGGCGGGGGGGCTCCTTCCTTCCTCCCTCCCTAGTTGTTTAACTTTGTCATTAGGGCCCTGCAAGTGGCATTCATTCTATTGTCCCTGTAAAAGATGGCTCCTTGAAGGAGCTTATGCACCCACTTGCTACCCATCCCCAAAGTCCACTAAGAAAATACAAAGAGTTGTGGACTTCTGTTTTCCTCATTTCAGAATGACTCTTTTATTAGCTATTTCCAAATTTGGAGAGAAGAATTCTTTAAAGATGGAAAATGGGACCAGAGCCAGCTTTGCAGGCGTGTGACCCTGGCAGCCGCCTAGACAAGGTCCTGCATTCAGAAGGTCCCCAAAGTCGGGGGCCCCTCTGCTAGACAGTCTCAGTGTCTCCACGCATCCATGCTGCATCAGAGCACCCAGATGGGACCACTGGCCACAGAGGAGGAAAGGGAAGTGGCTCAGAGCCGCAGAGACGTGACTTCAGCTCAAAAGACGGCCACAAGCAGCACCAATGTGATCTGGCCTGGCTTCCTCATCTGCAGACAGATGGGCCTGGGCTTCCAAGGTCCCTTCCAGGGGAAAGGTCCTGGCCACTCCAAGGTTGCAAGCCTCGGTGGCTAGCTCTCTCAGGGGAGCTGTTCTCAAAGTGGGCAGGGAGGGACCGATGGCCACCATGGGGCCCCATAGCAACCCCAACACAACCAGCTTCCCAGAGCTGGTCTCCAAAGGCTCTGAGCCAACCTACTTAATTAACAGAGTACCCATCTCTCACTCATGGCTCTGCCCACCTTGATTTACAAACACAGTCAGAGGAAGCCTCGAAGACTCTTTACTGAAACAGGATATGCGATTCAGCCCCTTACACAAATTATCAAGACCAAAATTAGGATGATCCTCCCAATAAACAGTGAAACACTGCAGCAAGGTACAGTGGTACACACTTGGGAGGCTGAGGCAGGAGAGCTGCTACAAATTAGCCATTCTGAACTCCATGGTGAGACCCTATCTCAAAAACAAAACAAAAGACACAAATAAATGCATAATTTTAAAAATAGGTGAAAAAACTGGGGGTTCAAAGAGGTTAAAGTACTCATCCAAAGTCACACAGAGAGAAAGAAGAAAAGTTTGGATTGACAGTCACTGCGGAGTTCTTTAGACCTCACCAAAGCATCTCCTAGGCGGGGAGACCCAGACATAATCAGCAGCCTCATTTTGCACAAACCACCCCAAATCCAACAAATCCGCAGTGGGAACAGCACACATGAACTTTTGAGGGATCACCACCTCCTCTTGGCCTCCCCAATCCACGAGCAGCTGTGCATACACCACACTTTGCCACAGCCTAGACTTAACAAAAAAAAAAAAAAAAAAACAACAAAAAAAACCCTGCTAACTAATTTTGTCCACAAGCACGCTACAATTCCAAACAAGCCGCTTCTTCCATAAACAAGGACCAGGATCTTCATGATCAATCTGGTGTGGATGTTCACAACGCTCTTCCCTTCATGGCTGGGAAGAGCTTGGAATTTCTCTGAAATGAAGGCGCTACCAAGCTACTGAAGTAGGGGTCCCTTGCCAACTTACTTGGTCTGGGTTTTTTTTTTTTTTCCCCTCAGCATTAAGGATTGAACGAAGGGCCTTCACACAGAGCTATATTTTCAGTCCTTTTCATTTTTCATCTTGAGACAGGGTCTTGCTAAATTTTCCAGGCTAAGATTAACTTGTAACCCTCTTGCCTCTGGCTTCCTGAGTGACTAGACACCTTCAAAATCTAGGAGAAAGGCTGTACCCTCAGGCCCAGAGACATTCAGCAAGGCAGAAATAAACTGCCAAGGACCTCATTTCCGCCACAGATTAGCTTCTAAAACATCAGACAGGACAGCTCCAGCATTCTTTGCAATAGCCCGGCAGGGGCTGTCATCTGTGGTGCGCACCCCCACTCCTGACAGTCATGCTATAGGGCCAGGGCCTGCAGCAGGGGAGCCTTCTATGTCTGCAGAGCCAAGCCCAGCAGAACCCTGCCCCAATCTCAAAGGAAAGGATCTAGTTCACAAAACTACACTTGTCATCCAGGGTCCTGGCCATGGTAGTAATGAACCTCTAAACAGCGCTGTCAGGCAAGGGCCAGATGCAAACTTTGTGATTCTGTTTATGAGATGTCCAGAACTGGCAGATCCACAGAGACAGATGGCGGATGGTTGTGACCAGTGACAACTGAACACCACCACACTGTCCACTTTAACAAGGTTAATTTTAGCCAGCACACACCTGCAATCCCAGCACTCTGGGAGGCTGAGGCAGGCGGATTACAAATTCAAGCCGGCCTGGGCAATTTAGCAATTTATCGAGACTGTCTCAAAATATAAATTAAAAAAGGCTAAGGACACAGCTCATTTGGGACAGAAATACACAGGAGGGGCTGACTCCATGAATCTGAGAAGGCAGTGTTTAAAAGAAGATGTTTATGTATAAGAAGTTTCCATACAGACGGCCTCACAGTTTAGACTGAGGTAACAGGAGGTTCTGAAGCTCAAATGTCACGGCATCGCCAAACACCCTCCAGAAGGAGAATCTCTGAGTCTGGGCTCCTTCCGTTCCTCCATGGACCCTGGGGGGTGTGACTGTGTGTCCAGGAAGGAAGTCAAGTCCACATGTGGGCAGAGACTTGAAGAGGGAGGCCAGCAAACAGCCTAAAACCAGCCAGGAAACAAGCCCCAATCGCCCGGCCCCAAGGGCTTCCTCAAAGCGGAGGAGTCCCTGGGGTTGGTCCATCCACACCCTGCACCCTCCCCAGGGGCTGTGGTTCCCCATGCATCCATTCCCAGAAAGGTGAGACTCTTCCTACAACAAAGTCAGCAGCGGAAAAGCAAAACCGATACCAAGCTTTACATAACACAGAAATCTTCTTAAACGAAGACTGCAGACCCTGGGAGCCTGTGCATTCCTGCGTGCAGCTGGATGGGATTCCGCTCAGGGACAGCCCAGGCCAGCTCAGGCTCCTTGGAGCCCTCAGCTTGGCAGCCCCTCCTTTCTCTCAGGTACGGCCCAGGGCCACTGATTGAGGGTCTTAGGACCTACTGTCACGGTCATTCCAGTTACAGGTTCTATGACCCTGCTGGGGAAGAGAATTCTGTTTTCTGAGGACAGTGGGGCCAGAGAGGGCAGGATCCTGGAGGGCTGAGAAGGCCAGAGTGACTTCCCAGTACCTGCAGCATAAAGCACTTAACACACCAAAGCGAGTTCTCAGCCCCAATAGTCTGCACCATTCAAAACTGACCACCAGCAGGCACCTTGCTGGCACCAGCCCATCGGACTCAGAGATGCCTGTCACTCCACACTGACACTGCCTTTTTTGTGGGTGTCAAGTCTGAGACTCTGACCTGGTTGAACCCAAGATGTCACAAATGTCAGTGACTCTTGCTGGCAGGTTCAGGTGGGAGGCACCACCTGCAGCATTCACTGGTCACATAGAAGGGACGGGGATGCCTCGTTTGGTTCCTGGGTCCCTTTTTGTCCATGTCCCTAACCCCATCTGACAAATGACCAACAGGCAATCAGGGTCCAAGACAAGGAGGCCAAGGACAAAGGGACAGAGCCCAAGGCCAAGCACTGTTCTTGACTTCACAGACAGCCTGCAGGTTTCACAGCAAAAGCCCACCAGGTACTGGCCTGTGGGGAAACTGAGGCCAAGCACAGAGGAGTCAGGGAGATGTCACTGTCACTGCCTGGTACCCAAGATACTTTAACACAAAGGACTTTCAGACACACCTGTGTGTGTTCCCCTCTCACTTACACAGGTCGGGGGCTTCGTCCATCAGAATGCAAGGTGGATAAAGCCTGGCCTGCTGAATACCCAACGATGTTCAGAGCAGACAGGCGTGGAGGGGTGTTCAGGGGCTGTGAACGGGGCCAAAAGAAAGATAGGGTGATGGATCTTTAGGGTAGGTATTGTGTTAAGCAACAGAAACCCTAGGACACAGTCTCCTCAGTCCAAATCGCACCTCTGCCACTTCGAGACTGTGTGACCTGGGGTGAACTGCTGAGTTCCTCTGGGCCTCAGGTTTCCTGGTCTGGAAAACGGGGCTAACAACAGTACTTAACAGCTCAGAAGGTGGCAGAGAGAGCCCTGTGCTCAGGACACGGGAAGCTCTGATGGCTCCCCATGGGGAAGTGGAGTGAAGTTGAGGAGACTTCAGTCCCAAGGCGGCCTTGCCATGGCTGTGTGGCTTCTTTTAACCACATCAGTAAAATGAAAAAGTAAACAAATGTACTTAGCAGTGAAATTCATCATTACAAAAGAGGCAGAATGAAGAATTTTGAAAAACTCAGCCTGACCCTGGATGCAAGGAAAAGGCCTCATTAGGAGAACAAACCAAGAATGGACCAAAGAAACATGGTCTCAAGTCTCTGGTGCCCAGATTCTGGTACCCCACCTCCTGGACACACAGGCCCAGGCCAAGCTTGGGTCCCCACTCTGTAAAGTATAAGACATAAACCTTGGCAGCACTCCAAGCCATGCCTGCCTTGGCAGCAGGCATGGCTTCCTCCACCTACATCTCAAAGGCGGTGAGGACCACCTGGGGACCCAGGCAGAGCCAGAGGCAGGGCAGTGCTACCGGAAGAGAGAGCAAAACCACCACAGACCCAGATCGACGGCACTGCCAGCACGCAGCCAGAACCAGCATGACAACATGGAACTTTAGAAGTTAGATTTTGTTTCCCGTTAGTTAGAGACAAGGGACTTGTCCAAACTCACTCAAGCCTGGGGGATAAGGACCACCCGACTTTTCTCAGCCCGGATAATATGCAGGTGCGGAAGCCCCTGGGCAAGGTCCAGAAGGACGAAACTGGCCCACACACATCGGATTCCCTCCCCTCAAGACCGCAACACAACCTGTGTGGGAAGAGATGGACATTTGGGTGATGAGGCCCCTGCATCTCTTCAGAGCTAGCTTTGAATAACTCCCTTTTTCCTTTTCAACAAAATAAATGGCCTCCTTTGATTTGGTCAGCAGTGAGCAGAGGAACCTGAGCACACAGACCTGGTGGCCAGTAACACAGCCACGGCCAGGAAGGTTATAGGCCTGAGACTCCAGTCCAGCGAAGCCTGCAGGGGTGCGGCTGACCAAGGCCTCGGGAGATGGCACATGAAGGAAAGGTTACCCTGAAATCTTAAGATTAATGCCACCAACTCTGCTGGGTTTGGAACTCAGTCAGGACCTGTTTTACACCTTTTTCTTCTTGCCAATTTCCCCCTTTGGAAAGGAGCTGCTTTCTCTACTTTGATTTCATAGGCTCATAGCTGGAAAGAAATTTGCCTCCAGGTGAATCATGACTAAGCCTCTGACTTAGAAGAGACTCTGGACCTCGGACTTGAGTTGGACCTAGAACGAGTTAGGGCTACTTTGAGGCTACTGGGCTGGGATGAAAATAACTTGCATGTGAAACAGATGTGCGTTCCAGGGGAGTGGAACAGAATGCCGTGGTTTGAATGTATCCCATCAAGTCACTGTCTCTGGCTTCTGTCTCTCTGTCCCTCTCTCTCCATACCAGACAATGTAAGGACACAAGAAGACCCTCAGTAAATGCCAACAACTAGATCTTGGATTTTCAGCTTCCAGTCCTGGAAGCTAGTAAATTTCTGCTGATTATAAATCACTTATCTCAAGTGCTGTGTCATAGCAGCAGAAGTGGACTAAGAGTACACAGGGATTTTCTTTACTAGCTTTACCACTTTTCTGTAAATCTCAAACTATTCTAAAATAAAAATTTTATTTTAAAAAGAATCCCCACAATTGTCATGATATTGTTTTTTACCCAATCACCTGGGAAAGAACAGAACGTCTGACAGCCCACTGAGCTGAGCTGGGTGTAGAAACTTTGGCCTCTTCACCAAGTGCTAGAGGAAGAGCAAACTGAGGCTTGCCTCTGGGAGCATCTGCCAAAATTTAATGTGCAGGAGTCCTGAGGCCTGGGACTTCCTCCTCCTCTAAGGATCTGCACTGAGGATAACCCCACGCCAGCCTTCACTGTCCCAGGTGGACAGACAGCCCATTCACAAAGGAAAGGGTGTGCAGCCATCAAAATGGAATGAGGAAGTCTTACATGTGGAAATGGAGTCATCTCCAAACTATGGTGACACATGAAAAAAGCCAGAATGGTATTTACAGTAAGCCACCACCTGTTTATGTCCTGTTTCTTCTTATAATATGCACAAATATCCCTAAAGGATACACAAAACAGTCCCGTGGGTAACTGCAGAGTAGTAGGTAGACAGGGGTGGTGAATGAACACCTGCTTCTGTTGATTCCTTACGTACTGACCCACGGCAATACTGAGCTAGTCGACAAAGAAACTAAAGCTCTTTTTAGATGAAAAAAGTCTCTGCCAACCTCCCTGGGCCTCCCTCCCATGTGCTTCTATCTCGGGCGAAAGTGATGTCATCACAGCCTTTTGTCCCCTGAACTGTGTCCCTGCCCTGCCTGGTCTCAGTCCCTCCCTGTTTGCACAGGTCTCGTTAGCCAGCCCTCCACATCCGTGTTCCTCATCAGAAGCGTCAATAAACCATGACTGAAAATACTTGAGGAAAAAAACTACTGGTACAGAACAAGTACAGGCTGGTTTTCTGTTGCCACTGTCCCCCAGACAAGACGGCAAAAGAGCTATTTATCTATATTTACCTTACACTATTGGCTACTAGAAGTAATTATCAGAAGCAAAGTAGAGGTAACTCGAAGCACAGAGTAGATGTGCATTCAGTCTATACAGACACTATGGTAACCGAGGAGTCCTGGAAATCAATCCCCAGTGACGCCTAGGGACAACTACAGTCTGGGGAGAAGATGTTCTTTCTACCAGTCCTCTGTGTCACCCCCAAATTCATACTGGCAGCCTCATGCTCACCAGAGGAAAATATTGTTTCTTCATTCTGCACTATGACCCATTTTCACCCCCAGGGGTCCTGAAGTCTGTGTGCCCTACGGATGGGAAGACAGGGAGAAATGCAGTAGACATAAAGGGGAAACTGAGTCTGGATTCTAAGACTAGGCTCTGGGAGGTGACGAGGGCCAAGTGGGAGAAGGGAGCAGTGGAGACAATGTTCCAATCAGCACCCCTGTGAGGCACAGGAGCCTGGTGGGCCAGTAGGGCATGGTCAAGATGCAAGAGCCTCCCCACTCTCAGGGGGTACCAGGCTCGGCCTTCTGGGAACCCCATAGAAGGCTTTAGTTCAAAGACCAGGAGGTGGGGCTGGAGGTGAAGCTCACAGTAGAGCACTTGCTAGCTTATGTTCCATCCCCAGCATGACCAAAAAAAAACACCCAGCGGCAGAAGAGCTCCTTGACTCCTCCAGCCCCCCGCAAAAAAGTATTCAACTCTTGCCAAGAAGGAGAGCTCAGTTCCTAAAAATATACCTCCAAACCCAGAATACCAGAAGCCACCCACAGCAGAAGCCACCCAACCAGCGTAAACACACATCAAACACAACAGGCACAGGGCCCAGGAGTCTTCTTCAAGCCCAGAAAACCATGTCTCAGCACACAAGCCTTGGCCTCCGAGGCTGGGCCGTGCGGCTGCGCTCTGACCCACAGCCTCTCTAAACATCCCCCACAGAGTATCTTAACCTTTTCCTGAAATGAATCCCATATTTCTCTCTGCCTTCCTAAAGTCTGGGAGGGGAGAGGAAAGGGAGGAAAGAAGCACAGGGAGAAAAGCAGTGAGGGATGGAAGGTGGGCTGAGCTCCCATCTACCTTGGGGACACCTAGCCCAGCCCAGGCCATGGCTGCCCCTCCCCACCTCGCACCCCCATGTGCAGCTGCAAAGCTGCTGAGGGCTCCTACCCCAGCAGAACCCAGGTGCAAGAACGCTCGCTATGTAACCAAAGTAGTATCGGGGCTCAGAAAATGAACCCCTAAGCGCAGCTGAGCTCTCTTGCCTCTGCTCCGCTGTCTCTCCAGAAGCACAGGGAGCTTTCTCTGAATTTGTCATCTGACATGAAATCGATTCTCCAACAAGAACTCATCAGGATTCCATTGCGAGGACAAGTGACTCACCAGAGGGAGGAAGACCAAAGGTTGGCCCTTTGCGCAGAAAGACTTTGTCACAGGCTGTCACCTGTTCCATAGGACCTTGTCTCCCAGATCACCAACTCCCTAAACTACCTGCCCCACCAAGAGTCTAGAAAATTCTAGATTTCAGTGGGTTCTCCCAAGATGCCCTTGTGCATGTAACAAATTTGTAAGCTTTTTTCCTGTTCATACGCCCTGTGTGGGTTTATTCCGTGGACTCAATGTATGGAAGCCCCCAAGGGTGTAGGCAGAGCTCCCTTGTCCTACACAGCTCCCCAGGAGCTGCAGAGAGTGCTGTGGACAGTTCTGGGCATCTGCTCTGAGACATTCTGCCTTCCTCTAGCCTTGGGTTTGCTTGCTTCCTAGGCACTGGCCAAATTCCAGATACTGCACGATGTCTAACTACTGCTGTCTGGAAAAGGATGGCAATCACTGTTTTGCCTTTAGCAAGGTGTAAGGATCACGTGCTGTCAGGAGGGAAAGGTCTCAGGCATACTCTTCCCACCCTCTTCCGGGCCCCACCACTCCCCCTCCACCCAGGCCTGATGACGCCCACTGTCACTCAACTCCTAACAGCTTCCTATGCCAGGCAGCGTCCCCAACAGGATCAAGGATGTTCCTTGGGGTGAGAGTTGTGCTGTGTTTCTCTGGATTCCCTACAGGGCCTGGGGAAAGCCACCACACAGGACAGCTCCAGGTCAGAGGCCCATCTGACACTGCTATCCTGTACACAACAGGCTATCTCTAGCAGGAGCTCTTTAGTAACGTCTTTCTCCCTTTAGCACTAGGAGTTGAATCTAAGGCCTTCCTTCACTCTGAGTTACATTCCTAGCCAAAAAAATATTTTTTTTTCTTGAAGACAGAGTTTAAATCACTAAACTGCCCTCTGTGCTTAAACTTGTGATTCTCCTGCCTCAGCCTCACAGAGAGCTAAAAGGCAGATATGCACTGATGATGCCTGGAAACATGTCTATTTTAAGGTCTCGGATGTGGCTCAGTGGTTGAGTACTTTCCTAACATGCACAAAGCACTGGGTTCCACCCCTAGCACTGCAAAAGTAGAAAAAATTCTTTTTTCTTTTTTTGGTGGTGCTGGGGATGGAATCCAGGGCCATCTGTATGCAAGGCAAGAATTTCACCACTGAGCCACATCCCCAGCCCAAAAAGTTCTAGATTTAAGTGAGGAAAAAAGACAAATTCCAAATAATATACACGCTGGGTGTGGTGGTACACGCCTGCAATCCCAGCACGCATGAAGCAGAGGCAGGAGGATCACTATGAGTTTGAGGCTAGCCTAAACTACATAGTGACCTTGTCTCAAACAAATAAAACAAAATGAAAAAGATGAAAAATCAAATAGTACACATAGATAGTCCGCCTCCAGGAAATAGAGTTTAATGTCTCCCATTCTCTCCTGAGAGTCTGGACTAAAGGGCTCGTTCAAAAAATAATCTGCCAGGCTTGGTGGCATACACGTCTGTATTCCCAGCAATCTCAGAGGCTGAGGCAGGAGGATCACAAATTAGAGCTCACCCCGAGCAATTTAGCAACTTACTGAAACTCTGACTCAAAATTTTAAAAAAAAGTTGAGGGAGGAGGTGTTGGGGCTATACCTCATTGAAAATTAAGCCACAAGACCACACGCACAAAACTCTGTAGAGAAGTTGGCAAATACCACCTCCCTCCACTCCACCCATGAAGAAAGAGGAACATCCCCAGTGATGTGATCTAGATGTCATGTTCCCTGGGTGCAGTGGGCCGAGAAAGACATTTCACTGCTGTAGTTTCTTTTCCCAGGACCCACAACCCCAGTGTAGTCATGAGAAGGAACATTACGCAAACCCAAACTGAGTGGCATTTGCAGACTGCCTGCAATACCCCTCCAAACTGTTACGGTTGTGAAAAAGACAGAAACTGTCACAGCCATGAAGCTGGGTGAGCAACTCACTGTGGATAGGGTCCTGGAACAGAAAAACGGACATCAGTGAAACAAGTGGTAGCTCCAAATAAAGAACAGAATTGAGTGGGCAGAAACTGACAGACATCAGTTTCTTTGACAAATACACGGCAGTGACACGAGATGCTACCAAAGGGGAAGCTGAGTGGGGGGTGTGAGGGACTTTCCTATACTAACTGCAACTTTCTTGGAAATCAAAAATCATTCCAGCATTAAACCTTAGTGTGATGGTTGACTGACTGTAAACATGAGTAAGATGAGCACAACTAAACTGGCTCAGCAATTCCACACCCTAGGGTGACTTCTCACCTGGATGTTATAAAGGGGAAACGTGGAAGGACAGATCTGCTTCTGTTTCTTCAGAGGAGCTCCAGTCTTCGCCTTGAATGTCATCTCCTGGCTTCCAGCGCAGCCTCATCGGCCTCCTGATGCGTACTTGCATGAGACACTACAGACCTTCAACTGGATCCTTCAGCCTCCAGTATGCAGACACCCTGCACACCTTCCTCGTCTGATTCTGTGGGTGGCCACTGTAAGCCAGTCTTGTAAATCCTTATACATTTGTCTATCTTGTGTTGTATCTGTATCTTTGGTAAGTATTGACTGATACAGTATTTAGGGGCTGGGATGTAGCTCAATACTAGCTCATGCTTACAAGGTTCTGGGTTCAATTCCTAAAATTGGGCCAGACATATAGCTCAGTGGCACAGCACCTGCCTGGCAAGTGCGAGGTCATGAGTTCGATTCCCGATACCAAAACAAACCAAAAAAAACAATCCTAACATCACTGAAAAAAGCAAAGTTTAAATATCTCCAGAGGTCACACTCACTTCATAAATGACCATAATGGAAACTACAGGGTAAACAAGAATAGGCGACTCTCACCCAAAAGAACTCAAGCTCAATTTAAACATGCAAAATTTTAAAAAATAATTTGGTATTATAAGTATTTTTTAAAATATATTTTTGGCTAAATATCAACATAATTAAAGAGGTGGGATAGGAGAAGATTTCTAACATTTCCATCTGGGAAGCTGGGAAAAAAGACAAAAGGAAAGGGTTGGAGGTGTGGTTTTGTGGTAGAGTTCTTGCCTTGCATGTACAAAGTCCTGGGTTTGATTCCCAATACCACAAAAAAAAAGAAGAAAAAGAAAAAAGGAAAAATTTGAAAAAAATGATACCACAGTATTTCCACAAAAGCAGTTTCCAAATTACTTCTCAAGGTGGAATGTACACTTTTGCCTGTCCACAAATCTTCATTCCCTTTAAAATGTATTTTAGAACTCTCACAAAGTAGTTTTAACCATATGTAGGTGGTAAATGTTACTAAAAATACACTCTGCCCCGTAGAATTATTTTCTAGGTTTAGGTATCAGATCACACACAAAAGGGCAAGGTCTTCAGGAAGATAAAGCAACTTTTTAACCACCAACTTAATCCTCTAAAATTAATTCTCCCAGAAAGAAAAACAATATTTAATTCCATTCCCATATCCACAGCCCTGGGCCCCAGAAAAGAAACACTAGACAGAGTTCCACGAATATGTAGATCACAGAATGACTCCAAGGAAAAAAAAGGATTCCTTCAGCAAAAGGAGGGCACTCACATGCAAACTGTCAGGTTGCCCCAGAAAACTGTCTAGTTTGTAAACAAAACTGAGAACCAGCTGGGAAGGCCAAAAAGGTCTGGTCTTTTGGGACCTCAGGAGAAAAATGCTCTTTATGAAAAAAACGGGATCCACACTACCATAAACCCTAAGGAACTATTCAACTTGCACATTTATAAAGTCCAATATTGCTTAAAATTCTTAACCTAAGGGCTACTAGCTGGTAATCTTTAAAATATAAAGATTTTGCAACACTGTCATAATGGAACTAACTCTGCCTATTGCCTTACAAAATGTCCAAGGAAAATGAGTGGTGCTTCTTAAACCATAAATGGTAAAGAAGGATTTAGACAAAAAGGGAAACTGAGACCTCCAGTCCTCTTTGCAGAAGGAAGCCAGAAATTGCAAGCCAAATAACTCTGACCCCAAACAAATTCCATTTATCTGGAAATAAAACACAGAAGCTCAGTGAAATATGTCAGAGAAATATTTTCAAATTATATCTTCTGAATTCAGTGTGTTTCCGCAGCACCACTTGCTGCACAAGTAGAAGATAAAGTTACCACCAGCTCAAACCCAGGTTCAATATGGTGGAACTGCAAATTACACTGATTGGAAGAATGGAATGGAAAATGCTTCCATCCATCGAAAGTTGAGCTGCTCCCTACAATCAGACAGGGCCATTTCCCGCTGGATTCCTAGTGAAACCACATCCCGCTTTGTACATGAATGATGGCTTTTGATGAAACCACACAGAGATCATTAATAAGCCTGTGTCAGGATACCAAATTGAATGTACTCTGATTTCAATTACAAGGAAAACAGCCAGTGAGAAAAGCCAGAAACCACCCAATAAGCAAAATTTGTGCTTCTGTGATGAAATGATGGCTGATTTCCTTTTTTATGGTGGTATTTGTAAATTTTCAAGATACCAGTACGTGTCTATGAATAACCTCACTGGATCCAAGATTAAGGTAAGTCAACACTGAGCCCTTAAATTCACCCAAGGAACACTGCCAATTCTAAGGCTCTGTGAGCTACATAGCTGACATTCTCCATCATTACTGTCTCTGAAGCCTTGGGCTTTAGATCCTGGTGAACTAATGCCCTACATGAGAGACAACTTGAGTGAAGAACTGTTATCACCCACACTCCCTCTGTAACAGTACCTTTTCCTAAGATGCCTTAAAGCTGTTGGGGCGCAGAAAACGATACTCTGAGATGTGGCACGTGGCATGCAGCACACATGGACTCTGAACTGGAAGATACAGGAAGGGCAGCAGAAACACTAACTCTCTGACACCCTCCTGCTTCCTTTCTCTCTCAAGGCAGCCAGAGGAACTAGGATTCCTCTTCCCTGTGTGAGGTCACAGAAACCAGACTCCTCTCCCCAAAGCTAAGGAACCGTAACTATCACTCCAGCCCTGGTGCCCTCCTGTGTGGGAGCTGGCCCTGGAGGAAGGCTTCACCCACCCTGCCTGCAGGTAGATCTTAAGACCCTGGCTCAGGAGGCCCTGGCCCCACCAGGAGAAGGAAGGCGCGTGACCTGGAGGGCCAGGAGGAACCTGGGCTGGTCTCCTAGTCTGTTTCCCTTAGATGGCACCCTGGGTCTGGTAACATTTCTACATGGTTGTCCATGCCTCACTGGATCTGAGCATAAAAATTAAGTTTTTCCTGGGGTTTTGAGTCTGCATTTCAGAAGATGCCTATGTCCTGTAAAATTTTGTTCCAATCAACCTGTTATGCTTTTCTATTGTTGATATGTCTTTGTTACAGAAGGCTCTTGACATTATGGGAGAGGTCACTTTTCTGCTCCTACAAGCCCAATAAAATCAGACACAATTCTTCTACTGAAGTAATTTGTGGCCTGGGGACAAATTCCATTAGATCAAAGGTATTATCATCTCTGTCCAGAGTGTCAACCCAGGCTTAAACAATAAAATAAAACGATGAGGAACCAGGAAAGTACCATTTGACCTCAAATAACAATTCTAACACCAATCAAGCCCAGATCAAGCCTTGTGTCCAGAGATATCAAAAACATTTGTGGGATAAAAAAATGAAGAATTAAAGGAGTCTATTTACCTAGCAAGATAGGTTACCTGGCTCCCTGGGCTATGTTCATGGTAGTAAAAACAAAAACAAAGAGCGGACAAGTCACAGTGCCCAGGTCTTCCTCTTATGGATTCTCATTTTTTTCACTCTTTTGGTAGCTATGAAAGATTCATCTTCCAGATAATTTTGTGTCCCTAAGGGGCCGCAGCTCTTCTCATCTCCGGTCAGCAACGATGATCAGATTAAGCGCAGCAAAGCACACAATTTATCATCTTGAAAATCAGCTTAGGCTAGAAATGGCTTCTAGCTCTTTATTCTCATAGTTCCCTTTTTACTCTTCTTGGCCTTGGGCCTGGCTACACCCTCTCTGCAATTTTGCTGAGAGAGACCTTATGCTCCTTTAAAAGTGTTTACCCTTCAGCTTTTCCGTGAAATTTCCCCTAACTCAGCTCCCTCCTTCCTACTCTTAGGCACTTCCCCAACTTAAAAAGGCATTAGTAAGTACCACGTTTTTCATCTATGTTCCTACTTTCCATCCACAGCATAAGCCCCTCAGGACCAAGAGCCATTTCCTCCATACCCTTGACAAGGGTGGCATTTTATTTCTTCACTATCACCCATTAAAGCAATAGAAAGACCAAAGAGAAACATATTTGCCAGGGACAAGAAATTACTTCAATACAGTATTTTCGAGACTTAAAATTGCTCTTACATCAAACACCGAGTCATTTATACACAAAAACATTACAACAAAGATACTTTTTCAAATATGAATGAAAGCATCCGTTATTAAATGCCTTAAAGTAACAGAAATGAGGGAAGATGGCCCTTTCCCAGAGTAGATCTACAATAAATGTTTCTTAGAGAATTGAGTGCATTTTTAGATGGCAGAGCAAAGCTAGCTGTGAGGAAATTCAAGCACTCTATGTGAGTGACTCCATGCCAGGTACAGCAAGTCACCCTCCTGCCAGATCCCGATCCAAATGATAAAACCAAACACTGAAGAGATTCCGGACTTCACCATGTACCTTTCTCTATAGGCATCTACCAGCATCGGGGTTAGTCCCAATCTAAAACAGCCACTCTGAGAAGACTGGAGTGGGGTGGACCGGTGGAAGCCATTAAGCACACATGTGTGCCAATCTAGACTTTCCTGAAAAGGACTCCTGGGTTCGTGGCCAAAGCCAGCTCCAACTCACTAAGCCAAAGGGAGGGATACATTCCCTCTGGGAAGTCTGGAGGCCGCTCACAAAGCCTTGTGGATTCCAGAAACTGGATTTCCCAATGACTGTAGCTTAGTCTGACATCCAGAGACACCAGCTCCACTCATGGGCAGTACAAAGCCAACCAGGAACCAAGGAAGGTCCAGCTGGCTTGGCCCTTCCAGAACACACCCATGTCCCCATCAACCTCCTATCCCTCATCCGGAGCCATGGGCACAACACCCACTAGCCGCTGGTCACCATGCCCAGATCCACACTGCCCTGAAAGCCAGAAAGGAGGGGGCACTTGCTTGGCTTGGCGGCGAGAGGCGATGCCCACTTCAGCCACCGGTCCCCGCCTGTCCCACCAGCATCAACCCGCACCAGGAACAGCGGAAGCCTGAGCCCAGATCTGGCTGACGCCACACTGCCGGGAGGGGTCGACCTAGGGGCCGAGCTAACCCCGCCTGGGTCCCAGACTTTCACCCAGCCTCCCCACCCCGCCCTGGCGCCCCCAGAGAGTGATCCTAGTTCCCGAGAGGAACTCATCCGCCAAGAGCGATGTCTACGCCCCCAGAAGCCAAGCGGTGGCGTGGGGAAAGTCGTTGGGTTTTCTTGTTTGTTTGTTTTTTGTTTCTGAATCCCTAGTGACGATTCTGGAAACCCCAACGCGGAGACCTACAGCCACGACAGCAAGTCGTGCCTTTTCCTGAAAAGCCCGGGGCGTCCGATCCTCTCCCGGGAGGAGGACCCGACGGACAGACGAGCACGCGATCAGGGGCGACCACTCCACACGTGGCACGGGAGCTCAGCCCGCTCCGGGACGCCCCGGCCAGACCCCACTTGTAATGCAGCGGAACGAGCCCCAGGAGCACAGACTCCCGCGCCCAGCCTCGCCCAGCTGCCCTGACGTCTCCTGACCTCGCGGCAGCCCCAGCCGAAAACGCGGCCCCGGTGCTCTCGGCAGGTGCGGGTTCCACGAGGATCTCGTTCCGGGAGCTCTCCGGCACCCCCCGCCCAACTGCTAGCCCTCGCACAGCACTCACCGACGCCCGCGCCGCCTGTCGAGCCGGGAGGTCTGAGCTGGGATCGCGGGCGGGTAGGGAAAAGCGCTGGGGCGGGGGCGGGGCTGTGGAAGTGGGCGGGGCTGCGCGGGTGGGCGGGGCTTCCCTTCTCCCGGGTGGGCGGGGCTTCCCTTCTCCCGCCTCCCGCCTCCGCGCGCTGCCGGGACACACCGGCAGTCAGCCCGCACCAGGGTGGCTCCGCTCACACAGCACCCACACAGGTCCTCGCCAGAAGCCACAGGCTCTGCCCTGCATTCTCTGATCGCCCCCTGCGCCCAGGACGCGCCCACGTCACGCCCAGACTCCGCCTGTAAACCTAGAACCCCCCAGTTTCACCCCAGGGCCCCTGGCCGCGGGTCCTGATGGGTCCCCTGTCGGACTCTGCCCGGGCGCCTCGGTCTCCGCCCAGCGTCCGGGACATCCTGCTGCCCCTCCGGATTCCCCGCTTTTCCCGCTCCCGGCCCAGCTGCCGCGCGCCTTCCCCTCTTCTAAAGACGCGCGGACCACCAATCGCGAGCCCCGAGCGCCCCGCGCCACTGCCCCCTGGAGGGAAACGGGCTGTCCTCTGCCGGAACTCAGACCAGAGCTCCGGTCGCTTTCTGTGCCTTTGAGCAAGTTACCTTTTCTAGTTTAGTCCCCTATCTGTAAAAGAGGCGGGAGAACAGTACCTATACCTCAAAATCAGAATTACCAGATGGGGTGTGTGCGCTGGGCTTAGCACAGAGGGTTTAATAAAGCGTGTGTGCCCCCAAGGTGGCCAGTAGCGCTTTCGACGGTTCACTTTTCTCATCCCTTCGCCAAAAGCACTGGAAACCTAAATAGTGCCATTTGTCTAACAGCCAGGCGTCCCATCGCTTGGCACAGCCAAAATACAACTGCAAACTGACGTGGAGCTTTCAGAGTAGAGTGCCACAGATAGACTTGAGCCTTCCTGGGCCATTGAGAGAAAAAGACCACGTGAGCAGGGTGCCTGCAGCCCCATAGTGAGTCAGAGACCTGATCTTAGGGCTCTGGGAATGGAATCCAGTGCCTTTCCACAGAGACCCTAAAGATACTGAGACCCAAGCCGGGCATAGTGGTACATGCCTGTCATCCCAGCCACTCTGGACTGAGGCAGGTAGATTACATGTTCAAGGCCAGCCTGGGCAATTTAGCAAAACTTCATCTTCCAAAAAGAAGAAAAACATGCTGCGACCGGAGAGATTGTGGCTATCCGCGGTCCCACGACAAATTCACTGCGTCATCCCAGCCCAAAGTCCTCAGCACCTTTCAACCTGTCTAGGCAGCCAGCATAGCCACAGCATACTACTAACTGGAGTGATGGTGTTTCAAGGTCCTCTCAAGTATGAGGAGTTGGTCGGGTAGATGTTGTTAGTGAAGGTGACCCTTCATCATTTTAAAAATGTAGCGACATTGTAGCGACATCTATAATCCTAGCACTCTGGAAGCTGAGGCACAAAGATCAAAATTTCAAGGCAACCTGGATTACATAGCTACATAAGGAGACTCTGTCTCAAAAAACAAAAATATAGAGAAAATTGAATTAGCCATGCTCCATTCTCAGAGTGCAGTGAGCGTGAGCAAAGGGATTAGTTATCCTGACACTGAACTAGAACATCACGAACCATTGCCAAAGAGATACAAACCTACAGAGAATCCCTCTGCAAGATGTTAAAGAAGTTGCGCATGGTGGGCATACCTATAATCATAGCATTCTGGGAGGCTGAGGCAGGAGGATGGCAAGTGGGAGCCCAGCCTGAGCAATTTAGCAATTTACCAAGACTCCACCTCAAAATATTTTAAGGGGTGAGGAGGGGAACTGGGGATGAAGGCCCTGGGTTTGATCTCCAGCACCGGGCAGGGGGTGGGAGAGAGTTGAAAAGAAAAAGCAACTCTTTTTTCTTCTTTCCTTCTCTTCCTTTCTTCTTTCCACTTCTTTCTTCAGCAGGAACGCCATAGCAAGTACTCATTTCCTTGGCCTTTTACTGAATGCTATCAGAGCTTCATTCATGTTTCTCCTCCCAATTTCTGAGCCACATGGGAGCCGGCTTTGCTTTTCATCTGTCTTAAACACCATAACTGTGAGCTTGCAAT
>PVJX010015804.1:0-41716 GCA_004027295.1 Dolichotis patagonum | reverse complement strand
CATCCTTTTCCCCGGGGAACCTCAGGGGTGCAGTGGTCAGCAGCCTCTCCTGAGCTCTGCTGAGCGGGGTTACTATGAACCCACCCGTTATCACTGGCTAATACCCAACCTGGAAGACGACCAAGGAGGGACACAGGTATCATTCAGGGCCACTGGGTCAGACACTCCGAACTTTGGCCTGCTACCACCTAAACACTTGAATAAGTAAGACTACTCAAGGTAAAACTCAGGAGCTCTTCTTTGATGTGGAACTTTATTTTATGCTAGACTTTCCAGCTCAGGAGCACCACGTCCAAGCCTTAGCCCTACACATCCGTGCAAAGCACACCATTCCCAAAATCTACCTCAACCTTCCTCACAGACACCTAGTAATGGTATTTGATGCTGCTGGTGAAACGCCGGGTGGCCCATTGTTGATATGACATAGTGCCAAACTAGTTTTTATTACAGATCACTGAATAGGTTGTGCTATTACATAAAACATGTATTTTCTGAGAGTTATGTGTATATTGCTTGATGGCTGTATTAGTTATTATCTGCTTTTTTCCCCCAGTAACATTAGCCTCTCCTACAAAAAATATCCAAGCTATAAAACTTTATCTTGGGGGGGTATATTTAAATTAAAAATTTTTAACAAGGTACCTCACATTTAGTGATATACTTTTTGAGAAATACTCTAATTTCCTAAAATACATCCTGTACAGACAAATGTGAAATAGAGATTTGATCTACTATGTGAACTTTCTTGTGTCATACATCAATATAAACAAAATAGACCTCGAGATCATAATTTATCTAATTTTAAAAGAATATTCATTTGAGAATATTTGCTCCAAACATGCAATTTCAGTGTCTAATTAAAGTAGCACACTTAGCACCAAAAAGCAATACTTTTTTCTCAGTTTGGAAACGGTGAGAAAAAATTACATAAACCCACAGCACAAATAAAAGTTTATAAAACTGTACCTTCAACACAGAGCACTGTCACATTCTAAAATGTCTTCACCCTGTCATTTCCTACCCATAAAAAAATAAGCACATAATTTGATACGAAAAGGTTTGTGGATCTGGGTTTTCATAAACCACCTTGCTTTTATAATAAAACTGCAGCAACGTTTCTCTATGTAAGAATATAAGACATGAAGCACGTACGAGGGACACAGATACTGCTTCTTTTTCCCCTTCCCTTTCTTGGAAGACTTTTCCTTAGCATACGCTTCTTCCACCCACAAAGAAATTAAAATAAAAACGGTGATTGCCAATAAAAGCTTCATCTTGACACATTAAATTTCGGGAGCTCGATCTACAAGAGAGAACAAGAGAATGTTTACATTTATGAAGCAAATGAGGAAAACAGGACTGCCCTTTAAAGGAGCACAGTGATTATTATCCAAAGGCCGAACACATTTGTATTTCATATCTTCATTGCTAAATTCTGTATGTCTGCACATCACTACATAGTAAATGTCTTTTATACAGTAATAGTAAAGTCTCTTTGATACAGTACTAAAAGTCAGTTTAAATAATGGTACAAAGAACTCAAGGCTCCGATGAGGTTTAAGAGGTCACTGTTATAAAATTTCTGACTCTAGGGTTATATAAAATTGTAAATTGATATTGAACTGGACATTATATCAAAACACGCCTAGAAAGGTACCACTGTGACATTTAACACAATTGAAATGCTTATCTCCAATGAAATATCAGTTATTTTTTTCTTCTAAAATGTCTCTACTATTATAGTTTCATATATTCATTTTCTGAAAACCATAAAACTAGTTCAGTATTAAATAACTGTTAGAGATACAGAAAATAATTAGCATCAAAGAGGTTCCACACTCTAAATTCACTGAGGAACTTGCACACACTAAGTCTGCAAGCTGCCTCCTACCCCACACCCAGAGGTACACACTGCTCCGGATTAATTCATATCATGCATGCTTTTTGACCCCCTAGAGTCAAAATTATGACTCTGGAAATTCCAGGTTAGGGACCAAACGCCCTCAAATAATCTTCTTAGCTATATTTTAATAACATCATTCATGCTCAAGTAAGAATTCTATTCTTGCCAGAATCTGCTGTACCCAAAAATAAACAAACAAATAAATACAATTTAAAAAAAACCAAAACCCTACTTTAGGCATCGCTGCGGCACTGGCCGTCCGAGGACCCCGGGCCGGCAAGCAGCAGCGCGCCCCGCCGTCTCCGTGGGCCCAGGCATCTGCGGCTCCCGGTGGGCAGCGGCCCAGAGCCAGGCGCGCCCCGCGCCCCTTCCCGCCCCGACCCCGTCCTGATCCGTCCCCGACCCCGGCCCCGCATCCCGTCCCCAGCCGGACCCTGACCCCTTCCCATCCCCGTGCGCGATCCAGGCCCCATCGCCGTTCGCTCCCCAGCCCGAGCCCCAGCCCCAGCCCCGGGCCCGGGACCCCCACCCCGTCCCCGTCCCCGTCCCCGTCCCGACCCGGCCCGCCGCTCGAGCCCGGCCGCCGTCCTTACCGCAGCGCCGCGCAGCCCCGGCGGCCGGGAGGCGGCGCCCCGCGACCCCACGCTGCCGCCGCCGCGGAGCCTGCGCGTGGCCGGGCTGGGCGGGGCTGCGCGGCCGGCGGCGTCCGTGGGGGGCGCGCTCCCTCCCGGGCGCGGGGCCGCGGACGGGCCGAGCGAGCTCCGGCCGGTCTGTCCGTCCGCTCCCCGCGAGGTCTCAGATCCCGCGTCCCTCGCAAGGCTGAGCGCGCTCCGCAGGCCCGCAGGGGGCCGGCGAGACCTGGGCCATGCAGGTTTGTGAAGGAGCACTGCCTGATGAGGGACAGTTATTAGTCAGTCTGCCATGTAAGGAGGGCTAAGATCATTCCTTTCTGTGTTGAAATAAAGACGCCTGACACCTGCTGCTCAAGGGAAAGAGGAATTCCTAAGAGTTTGACGTCTCAGGATCCTTGGTTTCCTGTAAGGAAGAAGCTGCTTCTCTTCTCCCCATGCACGTGTTTGGAAATACCTGGGTGCTGGAGACGCCTGCGTCTGACTCGGTGGTCACCTTTTAGCCTGGGCTCTGATGTTTCCCGGTCCGTAGCCCCAGGAGAATGAGGTTACTCGGAAGAAAAGGGTGTGCACTGTTGGAATGGATCCGTGGGTTGTTTTGCCCAAAGATAGGAAATACATCTGAGACCCTAAAAGGGATCTCTTCTAGGCCTGCGGAGTAGTGTGCACATTGTAATTTTCTCTATGAAATGATCTGCTTTTCTGAATTTATGCAGCCATATTATAACGTGAAATAGGGAAGCTCTAAAACGATGGCATAAGGCGTCAGACCTCATGCTGGTCACTGGGATGTATTTTTCCAGCCTACGCCTTTCTCTCAAACTGGTCACGCTGTGTATCCAAAGGGCTTCTCACTAATTCTTCTTCCGCGTCTAGTGAATGTGCCAAACCCAGCAGGTCGGGACTGGAACCCTGCTTCTCCCCAGGCGCACTCACCTCAGCCTCCTCAGCCAACAACAAACAGCTCTGTCCTTCTAATCACTGGGGCCCAAACCTGAGAAGGTGTCCAAAGCTCCTCTTCCTTAGGCCCTACAGCCAGCCAGTCCTTGGAGAAGTCTTGTTTACTCTGAAATTATATCCAGAATCCAGCTACTTTTATTTCTGGTTCAGGCAACCTGGACAGAGCCACTATCTTCTCTCACCTTGGAATCAGATTACCACAGTAACTTCGGAGCCGCCCTCCTGCCTATCCCTTCCCCTGCGCATCTCCAGAGTCTCCTCCCCATGTGGCCAGAGTAGGTCCCTTCCAAATGTGCCCTGTCATATTGTGTCACTCCTCAGCCCCAAACCCAGAAGCCACTGTGCAGGCAGTCGCCCAGGTGTCATTTACCTCCCTGCAGTGGGGGTGACTCTGGTTGTCCCCTCTGTGCCCTGGCTGCTGGCTCCCGCTACTCGCTACTCCTATCCTGCGGGGCTCTCCGCGTTGGCGCTCTGTTTCCTCTGCCTACATGATCTTCCCCAGTCCTCAGAGGGCCACAGGTCTCAGAGCCTAACGTCAGCTTGCTGAGACGTGCCCCCCCCCCCAGAGGTATGGAATGTCACTGAGAAGTGTAAACTCCCATCAGGGATTTCTCTAACCCGCTGATCTTTTTCCTTGTGGCGGTACTTCCTGCCTTGTTTCACGCAGCACGCTTTCAGTCTGTCACTGCCGTGCTTTCCCAGCTAGAATCTTAGCTCAGTGTCCATTGATGTCTCTCAAGTTTCTCAATAATGGTGTTGAATGGATAAAAACTAAGCCTTGGCCTCTTTACTCATCCCCTGTAAATCCTGGGTTTCCTTATCAGCAAAATGAAAGCACTAATGCATGATTTGAAGAGTTGTTTTAGGAATGCAATAGGCTAATTGATGTCCGATGCAGAAAAGAAAAGCTGCAAATCATTACCTTCCATTGCTGTTTCTCCTTGCTTAATGGGAGCAGAGACCTTGATTAATGAGACTACTGCATCAGTGTGATTTGTACCGCAGAACCTATGCAGAGGCTTCATCCCTAAGGTCTTATGCTAATGACATTAAGCAGGTAGACAAGTGATCCAGGCCTGGTTTTCAGATGTGAGGTCTTCGGAAAGTGATTGGATTAGATCATTAGAGACCAACCCTGGTTTGAATCTTCAGGGCTTTATCAGGAGCAGGAGCTGGAACACACAGACAGCGGCTGGACACGGGTACTCCTGCTGTGACAGGACGCCACCTGGGCTGGCAGTATAGCAAGAACTTGTGCTGTGTTGAGGCTTTTAGTGATAGTAATGAAAAGCTGGCTCATAAGAGTGCCCTGCTATCAATTTCTACCTGCTTTTTGGTTCTTTGAATCTATGTTTGAAAAGTTTTATAGGCCTATCTCAAAACACTGACTAGGAATCCTACTTTCCAAATATACAGGCCTAGCCTGATATATATATATATATATATATATATATATATATATATATATATATAAATTTTATTTCACTAGATCATAAATTCTAGAAGCAGATTAGATATTGCATGCTAGTTTAGGAAATCAAACACTCTGGTTTTTTCCCTCTGCCCCTTGGAAGAAGAGATATTTTTATTATAAATCATTTTTTCATAAAACTACTTCCTACCCTTGCCCTGTTGAAATAGCCTTAAAAATGTCTTATCTTTTATATGAATCTTCTTTATTTTTAATGGTAACCTGAATTGTTATATTGATGAGATTTTTTTTTATCAAAAGTTCCGTCCATTTGCCACTAGAGGCAAAGATGTCTGCAATGAAGTCATATTGTCTTAAATTACTTCTCTTCTTGCTGAGAAAAACTGCCTGACCCTCAAAGGCAGAGGAGGAAATGTGTGTTCAGTTCACAGTGTGTAGGGGTTTAGTCCATAATCAGACTCCGAGGCAGAGTGATACGACAGACACAAAGGAGACCAGCTCGTGGTGGGCAGACTGCAGCAAAATCACAAGCAACAAGTGGCAAGTGACATGTGACCCCAGCAGCCCTCTTTCTGGCCCTTATATTTTATCTAGGCTACGTGACTTTAGGGCGGTAGCACTAACACTCGTGTGGGGCACCCTTAATCTTACCCAGAGCTACACCAAACCAATCAGTGGACTAATTTAGTGACACACACCCTAGATCCTAGAATCACACCCTCTAGATCCAGCCACCTCTGAAAAGCCACGTCTATGACCACATGAGGCTTTGAGGAGACATCTAGTCACAAGCCACAATGTATGTCCACTTGTTTCTGCAATTCACTATTTTTTTTCAAAATAGATAACAAGTATAAATATAGATGAGAGGATTAAGGGAAAAGGAAGAAAATAATGGGTCAGTTACTCATTATCTTCTAAGCACTATTCATGAATTTTAAAAACAGGAAGAATTTACGTGAAACATGCTGATGAGTAGAAGCGTGCCAGGCTTAGGATCTAGAATGTCCCCCAGGGATGAACAACGTCCTCTTCCAATCGTCATAGAGAGGAAGAACACGTCAGGAAGTGAAGCCGCCTGGGATGGAATGAGCTTCGTAGGAGTGTGCTATTGGAGGGAATGTTGAGGTTCCCCTGTCTCTGTTTGTCCCCTAGCTGTCGTGATGAACAAACCACCCCACCCCGGCACTCCCTACCTCGTGTTCTTAGTAGCTCACCACAGTGCCAGAGAGACGGGGTCAACAGCCATGCACTGAGACCTTTGAAACCACTGGCTGAAGTAAACCTCTCCTCCTTAGAAGTTAATTACCTTAGGTTTCATAGCAACAGAAATCTACCACTCCTAATAAACAATACAAAAAGTATTTGATAACCAAGATCACTTTCATATGTCTTCTTGGTTCAGAAGTGTTCTCAAATAAATTCACTCTTTTTAAACTAACTTTTAAGTAAAGGCACATTTTATTCATTCCTGACAAATGATGCTTTTAAAACTTCAAGATTTATTTGCAAGTTATTCACATACCTGTATGCAGCTCAGAAAGGGAAGTTAATTTATCCTGGGTATCAGAGTTGAAAGAGAAGAGATGTAGCGTTATTTCACCTTTAATGACCTATCACAACATTAAGGCTCCAGCTCCCCAGACTAGGGTGCTACTCAGTGGTGTCACTCAGTACTTAGTGTGTGTGAGACCCTGCTCTTGAGCCCCAGCACCCCAAACAGGCAAACAAACAAGCAAACAAATAAAAAGCCTGTGGGTGCAGTTGCTCATAGGAACCAGAAAGTAGTTTGTGTTTAGATACGGACATGCTTGTCTTGGTTACTTTTCTCTCATTGTTGAAACAAAATATCTGAAACCCAAAATGAAGGAAGCAAAGGTTTATTTAGCTTACAGTTTGTGGAGGTTTCAGTCCATACTCAGTTGGCTCCAATGCAGGGAGGAGTGGCACCGAGCAAAAAGGTCAAAAAGGGGAAAGCACTCGCCTTCCCTCCCTTATGCTGATGGCCAGCTCCCTGCCCCGGGCAGGTGCAGTGCTCAAATCACCAGTCCCACTGCTAGACAAGGAGCCAGTCACACATGTAAGCCTCATCCACTGCGTGAGGCTTGGGGGACATCCAGACAAAACCATACCAATGCTCATAGAGAATTCTAGCTGCAGATTCAAAAAGAGATCCAAATGGTTACTTTAGTATGAGGCCAGACTCTTCTAACTCTAAAATGACCTTAAAGATTAGCTAATACGTTAATGTTTTTCACTTAAATGTCTTTCTTCACTTAAATGTCTTATCAAAAAAGATAATAATACTAATGATCATTGTTATTAATTGAGGATGTGAGTAATGCATCATTTTCAAAATACTATGCAAGTTACTTTAAATGTATTATTTCCTCAACAAATGTGTGGTGTCAGTTCTACTCTTCTTTCCAAAGTTACTTTACTAACATATTAGAGACATATGTCTGCTTCCAAGTACACCTGCATCAAGAAACTGGGTCATCAAAATACTTTGTTTGTGACGGCAAACAGTATATGCAAGAACATTTAATGATAACTGTGTAAGACTAATATTCAACCTAAACACTGTATTGTTTGTGATGGCCCAGTAAGATTAAGGAATATGACCTACAACCAAGTTCTTCTTACATGTAAATTTGAGCACTGTGCTCTGCCCTGCTGAACTGAAGAAATAATTCAGAGCAAGCAAACCCTCACCTTAGCACCTGCCCTTCTGCCTTCTGTTTACTCCCCAGCAAGGACCTCTCTGTGGCTGGAGGTATATGCATTTCAAATAAACTGCAAGCCTGCAGGGCTGAGGTACAGCTTGGTGATACACACTTGTCTGTCACGTGCAAGACCCTGGGTTCCAACCCACGTACAAACAGAAATTGTAATGCTGTGTCAACATTTTCACTGAAGAAGTGCCCATGTCACATGGCACAGAATTTACATAAATTAGACTTATAGCTGAAAACAAATAAACATGTTGATTATTCAGTGTTATGAAGGTTGATTCAAAGTTATTTATATCAAAATCCTAGATTTTAACAGTTTGCATCCCTACAGATATCACTAAGTGATTTTTCAAGCTCAGATCAGTATCTAGGAGTTGTGTATTTTTTTGTAGTTAGCATGTGACTGTGTATAGCCATGCATTTCTCTGAAAGTTATGTGGCAGGAGGAGAGGACTAGCAACACAAGCCCAGTGATCTTCCAGTCAGATAGAATCTCTTGGGAAAGCAGTTCTTAGCACATGTAGCAAAGTTTTAGTCACCTCTTGAGGCAAACTTAGAAATGGCCCTCAGTGTGGGGAAGGCCATGGCCACACCAGCCAAGGCCACATGTCTCAAATGTTCACAGATCCTGCTCTGCACTCCAAAGCAGACTCAAAATTTCAGTTGAATAAGCACTCAAGAAATGTATCTTTGAAAACTTGCCGATGTCAGTCTTGATTTTACTATTATCTCTTGCTTTCAAGACCCAAGTACACGATTAATATCGAAGAGCTATTCTTATATTACAATTTATCCCTCTTGGTTTTTCAGTTGAACTAAGAATCAGGTGTGGTACGCTCTGTCAGGAAATTTGTCTTCATTTTGTTTATATCCTGAGGCCTTGTGGGAGACTGAGACTAAGAGTGCAGAATAATTAATCTGGTAGAGGAAATTTTAAGGTAGACCAATGTTTGGGCTGTGACTTGAGTACCATGGGAGCTTTTAATCAGTTCTAAATCAAGAATCAAGTCCAAAGGGCATTGCTAAGTCTGGCATTTATCTTATTCATTAGTTTCAATAAACTGAACTGTATCACTTTTCTAGTTTTTATTTCATAAATTGATGAAGCTTAATATTTAGTTATTGTAAGTTTATAAAGGTAGAAATAATAGAGGGTTAAAATAATACATCAAGAACAGTATTTTTAATGTAAGAGTGTTACCAGTTCAGTTTAAAGAAATACTATGTATCTGATTTTAATTTAATTTTATTTTAATGAACGAAGTTTTTGTTATCTAATAAGGCTCTAACATTATATGTAGGCAAGTGTCAGATACAAATTAATAAGAAATGAGTGCTAAATTTAAGTACTGCAAAGGAGGAGGAGGAGACATCAGCTATTGTTAAAGCAATGTGGTATAAGTCATCACATATCAATCGCAAGTGCTGTGGTTTAGTCAGCCTCACATAGCGCACTCAGGAAATGTTTCTCAGCGGAAATCACTGGGGAAAACTGCAACACAGTTAGGAATGTGCAGGATCAAAGGCCTTTTGATACAGAGATTTCCATTCTGAGTTCATAGATGATGAATATTTGACTAGAGTACAACGCAAGCAGGTGCTCCAAACACTGTAGGCATGCTTGGAGTACTGTAGGGAAGAAGATACGAAAAGGTAAAACCGACAGTTAATGCAAAACACTGAACACCACGCTAAAGAGTTTATTTTCCTGTTCTCGGAAGATTATGAGAGCCATGAAAGAATGTTAAGGAGGAGATGAAGCATGAGGAGACTTACCATTAAAAAGTATGACTAACAAAACCACATGTTAATTTTGAATTATTTCCAAATATTAAAGAATTTCACCACAGTAGGTTAAGCAAATCATGTAATGAATTTTCTCTGAGAATAAATATGAAATGACTTTGCCATTCTTTAATAACATACGATCTTTATTTCAGTTATGTACTACATTAGTTCCTTTTCATTACTTCAAAAAAAACTGAACAATGGGTTTAAAAATTATTTATGGAATATTTTAAAAACAGAAATATCTCCATTAGTGACTCTTGTACAGAACTTGAGTATCACAAAATATACACTGGGTGTATATTTATGCTGTTGTTAAATAAATTTGTACTTAACCTAAGTAAAATAATTCATCATGTGCTAATAGGAGTCTAACAAGAACAGTCGCTTCAACAGTAATTATTATCAAGAAATATCCACCTCTACTGATATTATTATTATTATTATTCAACTTTCTATTACCATGACAAAGTACCTGAGAAAAACAACTTAGAAGGAGCCAAGTTTTATTTTGTCTTACAGTTTCCCAGTTTCAGTTGATGGAAACTAGCCTGTTACTTTGGTTATGGCAGCACAGGACACTGTGGCAGAAACATGTGGTCCAAGACATTTTCATCTCAGGAAACAAAGGCCTCTGATTACTTTTTCTCTCAAGGCTTCCACCATCTCCTAAGGACATCATGGGATGTAGACCAAGCCCTTAACCTAGGGACATTTGGGGGACGTTTCAGATCCAAACTGCAGCAACGGAACTGAGAATGTTTGAGCCACCAGAAACTCGATTGCAGAACAAAAGCAATTTGTATTTTTAAATGTAGAGAGGCTCATATTAAGATCGAAAGAAGTTTTGCAGCATCTATAGAGAATCTTTTCCAAGTGAGTAATGAATCAAAGATGATTTCATCTGAGTGCAGTGGCCCACGCCTGTAACCTCAGCTACTCGGGACTGAGGCGGAAGTGCTAGGAGTTTACAGCCAGCTTAGCCAACTGACTGAGGCTCTTCTAGATTTAAAAGTTTGACTCAAGAAAGCAAGGCAGCTCAGAGCTCCCTGGATTCAATCCTCAGTACCAAAACAAATAAACAAATCAGATTTCATCCACTTAATTTTAGAAGAAATGTACAAAGAAGTCAGAAGGACTCACTATTTAATATAAAAATATTATCACTAATTTCAGGAAATACACAGGTAAGTTATGTGTTTAAACATTAAAAGGATGACATATTTCTCTCTTTGCTGATATAAAACATATATTTAAGAAAACAAACATATCAAAAGAAACTTAATCTATATCCCTTAGAAAAGTATAATTTTTTATCTGCATGTTTGTTTTGGCCAGTTCTCAAATGAAATACAAGAATTTACAGAAAGAATTCTTCATTTATTTGCATTCCATTTTGTTTAGTATACTTCCTAGAGAAATTATATAATACTGATTGAATTAATTGTTTCCATTTGAAAACCAAGACCAGATATTTCCATTAGACTCCAAACCAGGGACAGTGTAATACATGAAACAGTTAAAAACAATACTGGCTTCATTAGGCTAATGAAAGAGTATGTTTTAAAATTTGCAGTGTTTGGCATTGACTGCAGTTCTATTGCTTTCATTGTGCGTGCTTAAATGTTGCTTTAAAAAAATGTGTAACTGCAAATGAGAATTGATCCAGAAGATGAAAAAAGCATGGTAGGAAGAAGTAGGCCAAACTCTAATAAGGTCAAATGAAACTAAAATGTTCATGTAAGCATAAAACTCAGTAAACCTAACATTATTGCCATTGTTTTTGAAGTAATATATTTCTTTGACACTGAGAAGTAGACAGAAACATACTTCAGGGAATAGGCCTCTTTATTCTCTGGTTCTTCTTCAAAAAATAAACAGGCCTCTTCATTTTCACAATTAATCAGGATAATATTGTGTTGTCAGTAAATAGGGCATGATTGATTTGACTGTTTTAGCTTGATACAAAATAATACATGTACAGTTCTTCAAATACACAAATATAGAAAAATTTCTTTACCTTAGCTAATTCAAAAGTGAGGGTATTGATTACTTGTAACAAAACAAAATATAAAAATGACTAAACATTGCAAAATTTTTGCACATAAAGTATATTAATTCCTGGTTGAAGCTACTGCATTGTTGATTGAAAGACAAATGAATGATATAGAATAGAGGGTGCAAGACTAATTTAACACTTATATGCAATAATTCATAATATGGTAAAGGTAGCTTTTTAAATTAGTGTGGAAAAATGAATTAATCCATTTTGGGTTTGGAAAAAATGAGTCTATGCTTGGAAAAACTAATAAGTTAGAATCTCTGTCAAAATGGCACCAAAATGAACTCCAGATATATTAGAAACTGTTAAAAACAGTTAAAAAAAAAAAAGGAAACCCTTGGGTCCTCAAATTTATATATGTATAAAGTATGATACAGAGGTGGTACACCTCCAAAGAGGGGATGTTCTTTAATTATCAGTTTAGACGAAGTCACAGAATTAGACAAGTAATAACTTTTAAGAAGGCCCATCAGTAACCACAGAGTGTGATGGATAAGAAAGTCCATCTCCAAGAGCAGAATTAGTGATCCGTTAGGCATGTTCTCGACTCAGGAAAGAGGGATCTAGCAACGCAGCCACAAGACTTTCAGCAGTGCTTGGAAACTGGCCGATGTATGAGTTACACAGAAAATAACCACCAACAGTCTCTTGTGTTTGGACTTTTGTAAAGCAATTGGGTCGTGCAAGGAGTTATGCTGTCAGTGACTGAGTTCATAGCTGAACGTGCTGTGAGGATGTAGAGTAAACAGAAAATGCCTCCCCCGAAACCACTGTACTTATTTCTTAGTTGTTCAGCTAATAGCTCCTGTTCCAGTTCCGGCAGCTTTTGATCTCTTAGAAAGGGGTGGTCACTGTGATGCACAGCTGGTCACTATGGTGTACAATGTATAAGCCAATCACCCATCCACAGGCCATTCTGCCTCTTTACTCCCCGCTTGCTTACCCCATATAGGCCCTAGACCACCACAGATCAGGAACTGATATTCTCGGATGATTTATGTGCCCTTCCACGTAAATAAATCTGCCTCCAAATCCTGGATGTCATTTCCATGTTTCTGCTTGCCACTGCATGTGATGCATTGACTGGGAAGACCAACCATGCCGACCTCTTTGGTCACCAGTCATGGCACCCACTGATGAAGCAAGGACTTCTCCAGGTGCTGACAGGAAGGCACACCTGCAAGATTTCCCAAGTCCCCTCTGAGCTATGGAGGAGGACTCCTGGTTTCCCACTTGAGTAGCTCACATTGAGTCCCAAAAGGAGAAGAACACAATCTGTCTGTCTGTTTGTCTGCCTGCATGCCTGCCTAATTCCAGGCAGGGGGATCTGGGGCACCCCAGTTAGTCTGTCAGTCTTGCTCAGCTCAAGCAGACGGGGAGTCTGATAAACTCTTGCTAGCTAAGGCCACCCTTAAGGGAAGGGACGTTGGAGTGTTTGACCTCTGAGTGCTGCTGAATGAATGTGAGTGAGTGCAACAGACACAGGAAGCAACAGGCTGCTCTGTCGTGCACCAAGGCTGGAAAACCCTGGTCACAGTGGCTGATTTAGCCTTCACCTGTGGTTCCATGGCGATCAACAAGTGGCATAACAGGGGCCTTGAACTCTTCTTAGCTAAGCCATGCCGAAATCCCTGTGGCGAGGAGTGCAGCCAAACAGGTCTCTGAATGGTCTCTTTCTGAGAAGCACCCGCCCTTTCTTGTGCCATTGTTCAAGGAGACACAACATACACTGTAGGGAGATAGAATGGATTCAAGTCAGAGTAAACCACAGTCCTTGATGTTAAAACTGTCCACTGAGTTTGACTATGGAGTGAAAAATAAAACCTCAAAAGTTCCATAGCTTTTGTGAAATAAATGGTCAAATCTTTGCCTGGACTAGTCATCTGAAGGGAAACGATGCAAAAATTGTCCATCAAGTTTAGAACAGAGTGATAGAGTCCAAGGAACATGGTCATCCTTATCAGTTTCCTTACATTGTCTCCTAGCTCAACTTCCAGGCTCAGAGCCTGACACGATGGCTCCTCACTTGTGTCCTGCATCTCAGAAAAAAAGACAGAAAAGGGAAAAAAAGAGGCCCATTCTTCCTGAAAATTCTACCTTGGCATCCTTGTCAGCCACCACAGTTGCTACCAACACTTGTAGCTTCACTACCTGATCGCTACTCATCCACTTCCAGCCAAGTGAACTGGTTCCAGCTATTCACTGCCTGCATTTGGCCACACAGACCCCACCCTGAGATGACTGTCAGAAATTCCTTCTGAGCTCCACATTTTGATGAAGAAAAATTGGACCATCTTCCCTGTCAAATGAGTTGAGCTCTGTTAGGCCTAAATAGACAGGGCAGATCAGGCTGTATTAAATTGGGCCCCCGACAGAATTTTGGGACAAACTTGTGACTTTCCTGATAGACAATGAAACAGAACTCTCTGCCTTCAAAAGTTCCTTCTATTTAAAAGTTACCATCACTGGTTCAACTAGGACTCTTGCCTCTCATTCCTTCTGCCAGGCACAAACTCCCAGCCTGGGGGGGACACCACCTTTTCACCAAGCCAGTCAGGGTCCCTCCTGTTTAACCCTACACTTTGACATGGACTGTCACCAGAGAGAAAGATGATGCCTGCCTCAGCCTGAAACAGAACTACAGTGCTGAAGTTCTAAAACTCTCCTCCCAGAGGGATAAACTAAAGACTCAGATCTGGGCCTGGCCATCGACTGTGCCACTTTACTGTGAGCTCCATTGATATCAGATGTCACAGGAAGCACAAAGAGACATCCAGCCACACATCAGCCTGATAGACTGTTAATCATCTTGGGCAACCTCTCCCAGCTGTCAGTGCCACCATGATCACCCTCCATGTATATTGTCTCAGTCCTCCATCACCCACAGCCTGCTGATATACCTGCATAGACCTCAAGCATGCTTCCTTCTGCCTTCAGTCAGTTCCTGTCAGCCAGCCCTTTTTTTGCAAAGACCCCAGTTCTGGACTCAAACATTAACCGATCTGGACTCAACCTGCCCGAGGTTCAAAAACTTGTTCACCCATTTTGGAGATCACTGTACTTATGATTGATGGATAAAAAAGAAACTGTAAATTTCTTGAAGCTGCTGGCTGCTATAGAATCTGGGTCCTTGAGCTCACAAAAACAATGATGTTTATTATGACAGTCAGCACCCGGGAGCTCCAGTACCCTGCCTGTGCAAACACTTGGACCTGGTCACTAAGGGCTGCTCCCCACTTTGACTCTGTTCTCTTACAGCCACTGTGCTGATCAAGAAAGCTGACAAGCTCACTTTAGGCCAAGACCTAACTGTCCAGGTGCCACATGCTGCCCTGGACTACTGCAGATGTGGAGTGCACTCTGTTTACGGATGGACGTAGCTCTGTCAGAAATGAAGTCTGACAGACTAAATATGCTATGATCACCTTGGCCACAGCTATTTTGGCCAAAGCTGTCCCGCTACTGCTTCCTGCTGCTGTTTGGAAACCTGTAACCAACAATGCCAGATCTGCATGCCTAAGTCCCCTCTGAGAAACCAAATGACTGAAACACCAGCCCGTGAGTCTGCATCTGAGCTCAGGGCTACAACTGAAGTCATCATTTCTTCTCTATTAATTGCTCTACAGTCTGCTCATATTAGTGATATAAAGGTCCTGTGGTCACAGACCCACTCCTCTATCTTCTCTCCCGTAAAGTAGGTCATATGAATAAAGCAACGTTGACCCAAAGCTGGTGGGTCAAATATTTTGTAAGTTCTCATCAGTGATATTTTCTGAGTCCCTACTTGTGAAAAACACAAAATCTCACCCAGAATGTGTGTATTTCCATTAAAATTATCCATTGGTCCTCTAACATGGAGGGCCCTATGCTATCAGCTCACTCGCCAGTGCCAGGTGGAGCGCCTCAAAATGTCCTACAGGGTGATAAATATTGCATTGGTTCTGTTTCTGGAATACTCTATAATTGACGGGAAGAGTGACTTGGTCTTGGTAAGTGGGCGCCCACACTCCCGTGCCCGTGCCATAGTCCTTATTCCTACAACCATGACACTTCACTGCTGCGTCCTTTGTAAGGGAACTTGGCTGGCTGAGGACAGAAGCTGGTTGGTGTCACTGCCTGGGTAATTTTGTCTATTTGCTTGTTTAGTGCCTCTTTCTGGTGGATATTCTCCAGTGGTCATTAACATGTGTCACAGATTTTCACACATAATCTTCATCTCAATATGCCCATATAAACTTTTCTCAAGAAAACATTTGCCAGTTTCACCTTTCCCACCTCCTTAACACCATTACCCATGAATCCAGGCACAGAAAAACCTTGGTTTGTGAACAAAATTCATTCCAGACCCATGTTTATAATGCAAAGCACCTGGATATCAAAGGGAATTTTCCCATAAGAAAGAGTGGAGACTCAGATAACTCATTCCAAAATTCAAAAATATGTAAAAATGATTACATACTGTAATGCAATGCAAAATAATAAAAAAATTGCAAAATGTAAAGAAAAATAAGTTAACCTGTGCTTACTTTTGAAAACCTTCGTGACTTGTATGAGAGAGATAAGAGAGAGGAGAGTTGTCCTGTTGGACAACTCCCATATCACTAAGGGCATGACTGCTATGTGCCGATTCAGTGGAATCTGACTCTTTCTGCACAACCGTAACAAGGAACCTCTCCAGTGACACTTGCTTTTGCCTCTTTTTGAAGATTTTAGGAAATGTGACATTGCATTGTTGTTAAATTATATTCATTTCTGTAGCTTTATTCAAGTGCTGCTTCTATAAAGTTTGAAGTGCAGGATTCATCCACCTTTTTCTCCTCCTCTTCTGAAGATGAGAAAGCCATAACCTCTCGCTCTTGGGAAATGATCACCTATGATCCTGCAAAGGAGAGAAAGAGAGTTCAATTGTGGTCTGTGACATTCAGTGTCACATACTCTTCCTATTGCAAGACAATTCTCACATTTCTCATTTTTCAAGTTAAAACATGTTAGAAATGTTTGCCTGTCTTGTAGAACACTCAGAGAATAAGTTATTTGCAATCCAAGGTTTCACTGAATTTCTAATTCAAAACCATTTCTCTTTTTAGATAAAACTGATAATCAGGTACTTGGCCAAAATTCTGCTCATTAGGAAGAATTTTCTCTCATGTATCACTCTGGCCACACCTGGAGCCAGGCTTGGAATGTTCCCCACTTGTCTATTATCCGTGCTGGGAAGCAGGGAGTTCTGAGCTGCATCAGGCTTGATCATCATGGTGCACCTGAGCTCCCCCTGGAGAGTTTGTTACACAACAGCAATGGGTGATTGCTGCGTTGTGACCTCATTATATAGTAGATTTAATGGAATCCCACTTATAATGAGCAATTCTGGCCATGCAGTCACTTCTCATAATCAACCATTCCCTACAGCACAGTAAAGCACCAGAAACTCTCTCAAAAGGTACATAATCATCTGCTGAGGGTGGCACCACCTTGGTCCACAGCCTTGGGGCTCTTTGTGTTTCCTTTCTAGATATTCCATAGAACCTCCTCACACCATCTCTTGCTGCTGACACATGGACTGTCACAGGATAACTAACAGAGTTGGTGTGAACACCCCAGGGCTCCTGCAGAGCCCCTCTCTGCTGTGGGTCCCACTCAATGCCAAATAAATAAGTTAATTAATCAATTAATCTTGGATCGTGGGAGATAAGTCAGAGCAGTGTTTCCACCTGTGACAGTTGGTGCCTCCTCAGCACAAATTCATCTTCCTCAGATTTTTCTTTCTGTGTGGTAGGAGATACAGAGTAGAGGAATCTACCATTTTGATTGAAGAGTAAGGAAAATTGCACCCTTCAAATGTCAGTGGTGTGAAATGAGCCTCGACTTTTGGGACTCTCATTTCCCACACTTTGGAGCATCCAGGGGTTCAGTGTGCCCCTCACGGATGGCTGGTCCAGTCCAATTAGTGTAATGAAACCGACGTAGCAGAGCAGGATGTTGTGTGGAATATCTAGACATTCAGACGGTCTGGAACCACATCATAGCCCAGGGCAAGGGAGTTAACATAGTCCCAGGGCAAAGCTAAAAGTGTTTATTAACGTCCATCCTGTGCCAAGTAAGCGCAGACTCTTTATGGTCCTCTTTTCTCTTGAGAGTGGGAAGTAGGCATCAATCAAATCAGCGGTCATCTGCCACGCACCTGTTTCTTCAGTCTAGTGAAGCAGCCCACATCTGGCCCGGCAGCTGCAGCGGGCTGTGCTCCTTGTGGACTTGCAGTAGTCTCAGCTGTCATCTCCCAGGCAGAAAGCGGTTAATCCAGCTCTGAAATCACATTTTTGCCGCTGCTTTTGGAGCACTCCTGGCATTAACTGCAGCAGTTCGGCTCTCCGAGAAACCCGAGCCTGAGACGCCGATTAGCTTGCAGACATTTATAGAAGAGTGATCCTTGGATTCCACAAGTGTGGGAAGGTGAGAAGGGAGCCGGGACAGAGCGGAAGAAGAAACCGAGCTGACCTGCAATCCAGCAGAGCTTCTGTGGATTCCACGGAGAAGCCTGCAGTTCAGGGCCATGTCTTTCCCCGCTTCAGGTGGAGCAAGCAGAGCCCAGGAGTGGGCGCGAGCTCGAAAGAGTCAGTGTTCTGCAGCCAAGACGACTGCCAGGGAGGACGGCTGAAACTGTCCTCCGCCAGCATTTTTAGCAGCTGAGGGAATAGTTTTCCATTTTCTGTGAAAGATACAGGCTACACGTGTCTCAGAGCATCTTCCAAATCAGATGACCGTATGCTGGGAACAGTTTAAGCCTTCTGCTTTGTTCTGTGGCTCAACTGGGGCTATCCTTGTACAAATGCTGCCTCAGTTTAATTACGGTAGCTTTGTAATAATAGGTGATGATATTCCATAGGGGCTGGTGTTGCTTTTCTTCATTAGCAGTACCTTAGCTATGGTCAGTCTTTGCTATACGTATTTTAGACTAGGTTCACCACTTTTATTTAAAAGTAAAATATGTGCATGATGATTGCAATAAATTTACTTTTTCTTTGTAGAAAATCATTATATTATACCTTCCAATAATCATAATAAGGATTCTAATTTCTGGTGTGTAAACTTTTGATAGTTCTAGTCCTACATATTTGTTGCTTGTTGATGCTAATATAATTATATCATTTTCTCCAATTTGCTTTTGCTGTTTTTGTTTTGTTACTATAATACAAACAATTGTGTCAGTGCAGCATAAATCCAAGAAACCTGATCAATTTGTCTCTTGATTCTAATCATAAGTTCTCTATATTTTTCAGGTAACAATTATTAGATCCATGAATAATGGAATTATTTATTTTTCTTTAAAATTGTCATTTCCTTTATTCCTTGTCTTATTTTATTTTGACTGGATGCTCAGTATGATGCTGGATGAAATATTGTGAGTGAACATCTTTGTTTAATTATAAATTACAAGAGAAGGTTTTCATTGTTTCAAAATTGCATACAATTTTATTCTAGGTTTTTTGCTGTATTCAAAGATATTTGTAAGTTTTATTAGTTATAAATTAATGTATTTTCCTTCTGTACCTTAGAGTTTTTATGATGGGTAAATGTTAAACTTTGTCAAATTATTTTTCTAAATTTATTAAAATAATCATGCCATTTTCTTCTTATGTCTCCTTTTTTTCCTTACTATGATCAGATGCTTTGACAGATTTTTCAATGTTAAATTAACTGTGCATATGGAAAAATTTCATCTGGTGTTGGTGTACCTGTATATAATGGGTCTAAGATTATAATATTTTATTAAGCATGCCTGCATCTATTTTTATGGGTGGTCTTTAATTTTCCTTGCTTTTATGTCCTTTCCAGGGTTTGAATCTGGATTCAAATGTTTATCTGTAAAAATAGCTAGCAACTATTCTTATTTTTTATATTTCCTGGAAGAACTTATGTCTGATTGGTATAATTTCTTACTTAGAGTTATTCTTTAAATCTTTGGAAAGGTATCTCAGGGACACTATGTGGGCCTATAATTTTCGTTGTGACGTTTTCAAACTGCTTTAACCTTTAAACTATTAGTGGATGGTAGCCAGCCCATAGATAATTGGGTGCATGCATGGTACCACGTGGTGGACAAATGCTTGTGACGCTTCAATGAGAACCAGACTGCTTGATGATGCACCGTGAGCCTCACACGACGTGCTATGCCCAGGTCCCCTTTGAGGACTCTATGCTCTGCAGGGGGAGACAGAATTTTGGACAAAATTTGAATTTTGGTGTAGGCCACAAGGAGTGCGTGGTGGTTTAGGAACTGAAAACAGGACACTGTCATCTCACCGGGCATATTATGAATGACTTTACGGGCACTCGGTAAATCATCGTGAGTTTACAGCTTGATGGGCTTAAACTGTTCCTTTTGTGTCTAAACACTGTTCTTTTAATATATGTGCTCCCATGCAGATTCTTTTCCAACTCCGGCCGTGGATGCAATCGCATCTCTAGTTCGGCCCCAAGTGTTCCCCTAATCCAGCCATCGTGTGTGCTTGTGGTGCTCTGCGGTTTCTACCGTCCCTGGAGTCTGAGACTGTTTTTCAAAATATTCCGGGCAGGAGTCTTTGCAGCTCTGAGCCTGTGTCCACATGCTTAGAGGTTTATTTGTCGCCCTTTATGGCTCTGAAAACTCGGAGCATGCATGCGCCCTCCTTCCAGTTCACCTACTTAGCGGGAGGAGAGTTGGTGAGCTCAATATCCTGGATCTAAAGCCACCCAAAACATGCAAGATGCTTCGCGCCTTCTCAAAACCAGGAAGCCACTCTGTGGGTCTGGAAGGAGACAGTACCCTACAGGGAAATCTCAAGGACAATTTATCCCCGTTAAGCTTACCTTGGTAACGTCTTGCATTTCTACTGCGAAGTTAAAGAAGAGGAAAAACACATGCAAGCTTAATTTGGGGGGTATATATACAATGAAATGTTATCTTGTTTAATTTCCTTTTATTCTAAGTAGCACTAGCTTGCAGAAAAGCTGTCAGTTATGATCTTGTGAAAGCACTTGGGGTGCTTAGTTTCAACAGTGAGAGAGCATCATAGCCTTGCTTTGATATTATAAATGATGTCATTCTTCAAACTTTTTCTCAGGTTTACTCATCTGTTCACCATGTTTTATTCTGCCCTGATATTTTCTATTTGGTTACATCTTTTCAAAAGTGTAGTGATCCAGAGTAGCCACAGTATTCCCCCCAAAATAGCTCATGGAAGCATAAGACAGCAGAAAGATCACCTCCAAATGCCCCATGAATCACTCCTTGTAATAAATTCCAGGATCATAGTGTCTTGGGGTGCATACCAAGACTTTAGTTTTGTGTTTCTATGTGTGTTTAGTTGTTCCTTCCAAATTTTTATTCCTCTGATAATTTTTTTATTCTGACACCAATAGTTTTGCTAATATCGCTTTGATTCTTGTTTTAACATTCCAGAACAATGGCAAGACTTCCAAATGCTCAATCATCCCTCATCTCAACCCCTTTTACACTGTGTTTTATGGGCTTTTCGGTAGCTTCAGTTTATTGAGTTTTAGCTTAACTTCTCCCTACTTCCCAACAGTATAATAACATTCATGAAGAAACATACTGCTAGGATGGTGATTCACAGTGTCCTTCTGATTCTGGGATAAACTTACTGCTACACTCTGCTTTAGCAACAATGAAACACTTTTGTACAAAGCAAAGACTCAATTTTATAAAAAAAATCTTTCAACCATGGGCTATTGCCACAGCGTTTCCTTTTAGATTTGCATGCTAGAGCCCCTTACCTATTTGGAAACAAATGGCTGATCAAACATTCATTCATATTCTTTACTGCACATTACTTTAGCTAAAGTCATGTAACTTTTATAGCTTGGCACACCTTTGAGAAAATAAATTACATTTGACTGTTCTCCTGCAGTTCAGTGAATCCAATACTTTCCAATTCATGAACCTTAAAATGAAATTAAAAACATCAAATAAAGCCCACAATAGGTAAAGCGAGATTTGGGCAATTATCAAGAAATATATCCAAAATTAGTTAGTGATCAAAACTGGATTAAAACTAATTGTGTGTAAAAATCTAAGGTTTGTTTTTTCCTTAGGCACAGGGTAAACTCAGAATTTTTCAGTTCAAGTATTTTAATGAAATAAATATTTGACTTTCAATAACACAGGGGAGTTTTAAGTCTATGAACTTAAGAACCAAAAAATTTGCAGCTTTAGAACAAAAAAAAGTGTTTTATTCATATTGAGGAATTGTTCACAAATGTTTGTGTGAGACCTAAATGAACTGATCGGTGCATTCCAGTGAGGCGGTCTGTGAGCAGCTGTCAGGCGGCGCCTTGGGAGGGGGGGGGTTCCTGGCGCGCACCCTCCAGCGGAGCTCCACATGGGCCCTATAGCTCTGTGCTCCGCACTCCTTCCCACCGCCTCCCATCCATTTCTGCCCTTGGGTGTCCTCCTGGGAGTCCTGGCATTTGTTGCATTTCCTGGTTCAGAAATTTTTACCCTTAAATTCAAAAGTCTCTCCCGTTTCAGAAAGAAAGCAAATTATAAGATTTAATGTCTACGTTCTGTGGAAAACAATTGTCTAGAAATAATCACTCATGGGGAATGACACATCCCTCAGCATAAGTAGGTTGGTTCTAAAGCCAGAGTGTGACCAAGGTAGCAGTTAAGTGGGGAAAGAAGAAAAGAAAGACGATGGGAGGAAGTCGAGCTAATTATACAGAAAAGGAAAACTATTAGCAGAATAAATAAAGGAGACCAGAACACAAAACAGAAATAGATCTGATTAAATTATCCTTGAGAACTTCTGAGCATTTCATTATGTGGTACGTATATCTTTGCATAAAGTGCTACATTTAAAGAGTTACACAGGGAAGAAGAGACAAGGAAACGCTGATTAGCGGGCTGTAGTTAAGTAGGCAGACGGAGCTTTAATATGTTATTGCACATAGACTAACTTTAGATCAAAATAATTTACTGCGCATTTCAAAAAAGCTAGGAAGATTTTGAATGTTTGCACCAAAAAACTTCTTGAGGACAGACATGTAAATACAAACACACATGTGTTGAAACTTGTCCAAATTTTCTGTCAATGTATCAGTTAAAATAAATTTTAAAAGAAAATATGTTTGTATAAAATATGTAAATAAATTGATAAAATATGTATACAATGAGGTATATTTAGTATCTAATCAAAATACAATTTAAATAATTGTACTGAAATTATTGTTCCTTTTTGAATGTTTGTCATTGAGATGTCATGTTACATTTAAAACTGAACTGATGCTTTGACAAAGGGGCCAACGGTGTTTACTGGTGGAAAAATAGCCTCTTTAATAAGTGGTCTTGGAAAAACTGGCTTCCTCCAGGCCCAAGATAAAACTAGACCCATGCCTCTCACCACGCACTAAGCTAACGTCAAATGAACCAAAGATCTAAATATTAAGACAAAAACACTAAATCTGCTATAAGACAAAGTAGGTAGCAATCCCCAGCAAGTAGGAGTAGACAGAGTTCATGGATAAAATGCAAACTGCACTGGAAGTACTTCAAAGAGTCAACATCTGGGATTTCATCTTATTAAACAGTTTTTGCACATCCAAAGAAATCACCAAATTGGGAAAAATATTTTTGCCCACTGTTACTCAGAGGACTTCTATCTGAACATATAAAGAATTGAAAAAAATCAGATCCCCCCAAATTCAAAGACTCAATCCAAAAATGGGCAACTGAGACGAACACACAATTCTCAGATGAAGAAATATTAAAGGCTGTTCTCACCACATCAACATATTATACCATCAAGATATAGAAAAAGCTGTGTTTGAATAATGCAAGAATTTATAGGCAGGGATTTTTCTACCTAGTTTTAAATTAATCTTTTAATTGAAATTTTTATACAGATAAATACTTGATTCCTGAAACTATCCCCTTATGAATAAGTTACTTTAGAGACAACTTTATTTTCTTTTAAAATTTATATCAAGATCAGTTCTGCTTTCCATATATTTGTTCAATTATGTTATTCTCTATGTCTTTGCCCACTCTGTGATTTTAGAAAAACTAAGCTTATATAATTAAAACTATGCAGAGGTATAAATATGCAAGTTGTAATACAACTAGTACTCCAGCTATGAACTGTCTGGCAGAAAATGGTTCACAAAACAGTTGTCAGCACTTAATTCAGAAAGAAAACTATTTTCTCATGAATATCCAAAATAGAAAAACCCAAATAGTTATGGGAATTATTTTAATTAGTACATGGGAAATCTTTATCGCTTTCTGCACTTCACATAGTGTAGCATTTGAATTAAGTTTGTTCTTAAAATTCTCCAGCCTCCAGGCTTTCATACTGGGCTCTGATCGGGTTAGAAAACTCGAAGGGTTATAGGTCGGTTCAGAGCACTTGCTTATGTATGAGAACAAGGACTCACTCCTCAGTATCACAAAGAAAGAAAGAAACGACAAAGGAAAAAGAGAAAGAAAGCAAGAAATGTAGAAAACTCCAGTGCAGTTGAAAGCTTCCCTGATGCCAAGAGTGCTGGGCAGAACAGGCCATAGGTAAACTTAGTGTGGTCACTGTGTGCTGCCCGGCTCGACGCCCAGGTCATTTTGGAGCTGTGGACGGCCCAGAGCATGGCCAAGCCTGCTCTCCAGAGATAGCGCTTCTGGCTTCAACACTGTCCTGTGGTCCCTACTCCTGGGACAGCCCTCAGAACCCCTGCTCCTGCCTCAGCTGGAGGGAAGCAGTCAGGTGAGACAATGCCTATCTATAGTGGATAACGTATGAAAATTTCTTCTGAACTTTGCAATTTCATTGATACTTGGAGGTGGCATGATTTTCAATAAATTAATATGCCCCAGTTATAAAGCATTAGCAGAGCTGACCACTTGAGGGTCAGTGGAAGAGTATATGTTCCTCACACATTTACTTGATAAAAACTACCTACCTTTGAAATCTAAAACAGCATCGAATAAAGCAAGAAGAAAAGGGCTCTGCTGGGGTGGGAGAGTGAGGGGGAGACAGTTTTATGAGTGCTTATGAACCCAGAAGTTTGAATATTTTATTTCAATTTGAAAGGTTTCTCCAATGATTAGATTTGCAATTGTTATCCTTGAACTGAAGATACTGAGCCAGGAGAAAAATTAAATTAATCTCACTTGAGAGAAAGACCTGGACCATAGTCTTCATCAGAAAGTAATATGATAATTCTCTCTTTGGCCACCACAAAGTACATTGTTATTTTAAAAACAGTTAAAGATGGAATTTTGGCACGATTTTGCAGAAGTTGAGCCAGATTATCTTATTTTATTTGGATCCCTGGTTTATCTCAAGGGTTGGAATTCAGGGCCAGTCCATTTATGGAACTTTCTAATTATCTTCCAAGCCTGAACTAAACCCTATATGTCTTTACAAGAAATACTTATCTGAGAATCTTGGCTTTTTGTAAAGAACTGAACACTTCCCCCAAAAAGAGAAATGTGTAAAAGCACATTATATAATTATAGTCAAATAATCTATTTCAGAAGATTCAAGTTGATAATTTTGATATTTGATGTGTTGATTTTAAATGATTTATAGTGCTGTGGAAGCAACTTACTATTAGCATAATGTCATGATTTATTACATATATGTGCATATATGTATATATGTGTGTACACATATATAATATGTATATATACATACATATGAATCAAGATTTTCTTAGTTTCAAAAGTTTTACAGTGAGTAACTTTGGAAGCTGTGTCTAGATGTCCCTCCAAAGCCTCATGAACTCTTAGGTGGGGCTTCTCAGAGTTGGCTGTATCTAGGGTGTGTGATACTGGGATTAAGAGTGCATGATGCTAATTAGTCCACTGATAAATTAGCATAGTTCTGGTTGTGGATAAGGAAAGTCCTCTCCTAGATGTGCATGGCACCCATCTATTGGCTTATAGCCTAAAGAGGAAATGTATGCCTACCCTGCCTTGGACTGTCTCTTCTCTGCGATGCCCATCTGCCACGCTGCCCTGCCTTGGAGCCAGTCAACTATGGACTGAAATTTCTACAAACTGTGAGCCAAAAAAACCTTTCCTTCTTTAACTTTGGGTGTCAGGTATTTTGTATCAGTAATGAGAAAAATAACTAAGAAAAAAGCAAATTTGTTTTCTAGGAGTTTATAATATTAAATATCTTGAGTTTGTATGTGTAATGGTACATACTCATTATTTTGCTTCTCAAATTGGGTTACCTCATTATATTCTGTTCTGAATGTGGATATCTAATTGTATTCATCCAGAAAGCTTCCTTTGTGAATATTTTCATGATGCAATATAGTACCACATAATAAGCAGCACTCTCTGATTTGCTTTTTGTACATCTCGCTTTTGCTAAGGGTCCCAACTAAAGTGTGCTTGCAGAGTTTGAAAGATGTTTACATCCAAACAATTTTAGAAATGATTAACTTGTTTACTTGCACAAGAAAACTGGGAAAAATTTAAATATACCATATTTAAATCATTGTCACCAAAATAAATTTATAGACTTCATGTTTCTGGCATTGAAAAGAAAACTTTAGACATAGCACTGATCTCTAGGAGTTTGTATCTCAACATTTAGGCATGTATTCACCTTATGCATCTACAAGGAAGTGATCTTTATAAAAGACAGACTAAGCAGTGACCTACAGCACCGTTCCCCCTACAGGTGAGGGTGCTCCTGGGTTGCATGGTCTTGTGAAGCCCTAATTCCTGGGAAGAAGGTAGATGATGATTCAAGAGGTTAGGGTGGAGCCTTTCAAGCCATGTGCCTAGTGAGACCCTGGCTTTTTACTCTTGGTTAAATTAATTTGAAAATAAAGTGCCCTCTACACTTAGTACCAGCGATTGAACACTGCCACTGAAGACTAAGAGAAGCACAGCACCACTGGACATGTCACTCAGAGTCTGAGAACCAAAAAGAGCTCATTCAAAACACAGAGGATGCCTCTGCGTCACCAGCTTGTTCTCTAGTGACAGACGCAGCTCCTAATCTAGGGAAGGCAGTGGGTGACTTGAGGTAAACCTGAAGGGAAAACTCAGGGTTCGCTCAAATCGGAGCCCTGCCAGTGGAAGAGCTGCATTCCCCAAAGGGGAGACGCTGCTCCCCATAAGGTGACAATTGATTTTTGAGGAGCAGAAATAATAGTGAGATATTACAGGTTTATGACTCCAAAACTCAACCTTACTTGACAAAATGTGGGGCATTAATAAATATTTAGTTCCTCTCATTAGGAAGATTTCACCTTTAATTTAATTTTTTTTCCTCTCTGGTGGAGTAATAATGTGAAAATGAAAAATGAACAGTGATTGTCAGGAAGCACCGTGACACACTGTCCCCCATTCTGAATTGGTTAATTGACTGACAAATCCTCAAGTCACATACAAAATAATACAGCTTCAGTCTGCCAGAAAGTGTCATAAACATGCCCGCTTTAGAGGACAACTGTCTCTACGTGTTTTGAGTTCTTTAAAAAGCCAGGTTTCTCACTTTGCCTCTGAAGAATAAAAGAGGAGAGAACAGGAAGGGTGTCCAAGTGGCATGGGTACAAATAGCCGCTGGGTACACTAGTGATGAAACCAAATCTGCTGCGTTGTTCGGGTAACTCAGGGTGCCTGACCCACACTGAGATCACCCCAGAGCCATGGGGGCTCAGCTCCTCCTCGCTGGACACCGGGCTTTCAGCAGGCAGGGCTGGAAGTGCCAGCTCCTGCCAGTGGCCAGAGCCCCTGTGCGTGCAAACCAGAATGCGAGCCAGGAGCCGGGTGGACCATCCCGCCCTGGGCCCTGGGGTCAGCACCCTGTCCATGGGGTGGCTTTGTGCCCTGAGAATCTCCTCCGATGTGGAGCCTTAGGGAATATAATCAGAAAATGTTGCTTCATTATAAATAAGGAGCATAAAAATACAATAATTTCGGGAATCGGGGAAGTATCATTTATTCTACCCAGATCGTTGTGTTCTCCGAAGCAGCTACAGAAACGTGATTTGGAGCTGGTGACAGACTCGTAAATACCTAACAACTGGCTTTCTGGGAGAAAAAAAATACATGATTTAGTGTATGTGCCAATTTCCATAAAATACACCCGCTACGCGTGACAAACACGCATCCATGTCTTCCGTATGGAGTTCAGAAAAGACACGTGGAACCATCAAATTCTGCAGTCTTTCAAATGAGTAAATACAGTGCACCTAAATTCCTCCAAAAATGGATAACAACGAAATATAATGAAATAACTAAAAGCAGTAAGGTTACAACCTTTTATTGTAATATAATCTCTTATTCAATGTTACATAAGCTAATGTTTGCCGCAGGCTCGGGAAGAAGATCACACTTTCCCTGGTCTCTGGGGAGACCAGCTAGTGGTGGGCACAGAAGGAAAGTCAGCTCCACTCCTGGACCACAACAGGACAGTGATCTGGGATAAGAGCGATGGCCTTTTGTGATGAAGAGGGCCACTTACAAGATTCATAATTTAGTGTCACTGGCCAATGAATGTTGTAAGTTGTCTTTAGAAATATCACCCAGTTCTCTTTTTTTTTATTCCACCAGAAAAAAAGTGTTATGATCTACCTGTTTATCATGAACTCCAGCTTATTTATATTCTGCGTTTCTTTTGACTTCAAAATTATTTTATAGAAAAGTGGCTCCAACTTCTCTATGTGACATCTGTTCTATTAATAGTTATGAGCCCAGTAAAAGCTTTGGCTTGCAGGGCACATAGAAAGGAGATGTGAAATCATAATAATACATAAGGTTTCTGTTACATTTTATAATTTATAATGGGCATAAGTTATTAGTATGCCTTAGCTATTTCATTCAGATAAATTGTACTTGAAAACAAATTTTTATCCTGTCTTTATTTTTTCTGTACGAGGGTTAGAATTTAGGACACTCACACTGAATTAGAGACCCATCCCTTTCTCTGTATTTTTTGAGACACAGTCTCACTAAATAACTAAGTTGCCCAGTTGGGCTTCTACTCATGATTGTCCTGCCCCAACCTCCCACAGTGCTAGGACTTACAAACAGGCACTGCCACAGCTGCGTTTCACTCTTACTGTTTTTATCTCATTGTGTGAAATTGGTTTCAGTCCATATTTATTCAGCATTTACCATGTGGAAAAACTGTGTCACAGTGATTCAAAAAGGGGAACCTAAATAATTTTGTCATTTTAGTCAGAGTAAAAAATCTAGAAACTTACTCTAATTAGAGCTATTTTGAAGTCTGAAGGAACAGAAATGTTGGTCTAGAATGTCTTTACTTATGTATTGAGACTACAGTTTTTCTTTCTGATCCCCCCATCACCATGAAAATCATCAGTAAGGGCTGATTTTACTTGTACATCTGATTGCTAACAGCAATAGTGGTGACCTAATCGAAAATGTCTAGGACACATTATCTTGGTTCACATAACCAACAGAATGTTAAGAAGTGAAGAGAAAGAATAAATAAACAGCATAGAAGAGCAAGAGAAAGGTCGGGACTGTGGAGAAGGGAAAGAGTGTGTGTTGTGGGGCTATCTTCACTCTCTAGCACTTTGAAGAGAAAGGTGAAGCGGATTTGAGGAACTCGAGGACGCTTCCCTAGGTCTCAGGCATTTTTTTTACTAAAATTCTTATAACTCTGAATTTTTTTTCCTTCATTCTTTTCTTTTCTTCTTTTCTTTTTTTAGATCAGGGCTTGCTTTTCCTTCGGATGTGTTGTCTACTCTCACGATTCGAGGGGAAAGCCAGGAAAGGAAAGGCAGAAAGATTCCCCAGATCCTCTCCAATTCTCTCTCTTCCAAACACATCAAACTCTGGAAGTGAGCTTCTATTTGAATGTGAAAGTTTTGGTTTAAATAATTATCATTAAGTGGGATAAGAATTTCATATCAGTGACATATAAAAAGTCTTAAAGCATTTCGTTATTTATCTTCTTGTAAAATTTGCATCCTTAATATTTTTAAATCTTCAAATAGCCCAATCCTCTGACCTCTGTCCCTTTCCTCCTCATAAAGAAACAGATTCGAAGTCAGCTGGGTAATCATGGCTAAGCAGCTGACTGGGCCACACTGCAGTTTAAAGTACATTTCAGCAGTTTTATTTTGTCCTTTGACCTAGACACATCTTTGTAACTCTCTGTTCTGATAATTATGCCAAGTTTCCTGCCTACATGCAAGAGATATCTGCAACATATTTTGAGGTCTTTTCCATTGTCTGTTGAGCTCACTAAATTCCTGCTTAAAATATGACAATGGTGAAAGCTATGAAGAAAACAGCTATTGTTCAGACTGGAAATATCCGCAGCCAAGCATAGCAATGGCTTTTGTGCTGCCGCTTCTATCATCAGGGTTCTTATTCCTGGCAATTCAGCACCAGCGTTTGGGGATTCTATGGAACAAAGGAAAATTCAATTAACAAGCCAACAAAAATGATCAGCCCTGAAGACTGGATGTAGTTGGGAAAAATAAGCAAAAGAATGAATGCGTTCAACGATGTTAGTGTTCTGCCTGACAGTTCTCAAGGATGTCACTTATCAGCTTCATGAATAAACAGATCAGAGGTGAAGGACTGATACTACTATCTCCGCTTCTGAGAGCTGATTTGGAGATGATCCCAGAGACACATGGTCAGGACATAATGAAGATTTTCCCTAACCTGTAACGCTTTAAACCCAAAGCCATTCAACCACATTGTCAGAGCTTTCTAACACCAATGTAATTCATCCATAGTAGTTGTTATGACTACGCATGTGTACTTTGCTACACGTCCTAATTAGCACCAGCTAAAAAGAATAAAATGTTGAAACTATGTATTTCTAAATCAACATTCATTTTTATGCTTCTACTATAACTTCAATATTAGTTGTCATCTGCACTAAGGTAAGAAGCCAGAAACATAGGTAATCTTCAAGACTCTAGAAAAATGAAGTAAGACTGGATACCAGCAAGCTGGTTCATAACCATGGCACATGATGCAGCAAAAAAACCTTCTAGAAAGTGATCATTTATGTGCATGATCCACTACAAGCCAGTGTAAGAAATTCTACGCTTGAGTTTAGTCCAGCCTTGGGTGAGTTATTTCAAAGTGCTCTGGGCGGCTATTCATGCCCTCTTGAGACTTCATGGCTGGGTTAATTGTCATAGTCAAGTTAAATAGAGCTTTGAGACACTTTGGGGTCAAGCTCTGAGTGTTCTGATGAATACTGGCCCTATTCTGTACTTTCCTGTGGAAGTTTGACATAATGGTGCCATAGAGAACGGAAGCCTAAGGCATCTAAATAGCACAGAACTAAGTGATGCACACAACAAAAATCATAATAACATTGAGTTTTAATCTCAACCTTAGGGCTTCTCATACTTGGGTAATTTGAAGCAATTTACATTTGCTACTGTTCTGGGTTTTTACCCTCCCATTGGATGTGGAGACTTGGTCACCATCAGCTTAAATGACAAAACTACACATGAAAAAAATACCATGAAAACCCAGAGTCCTAGAGGGGCCAAATATGTTGTAAAGCACTTGAGGAAAACATTCATTTCTCTATTTTTATTATGACCATTGTTTTCCTTGGGAAGAAATTTACCTTATAGCATCAACTTTTCACCAGTGACCCCTGAGATTGCCCAGAAAGTGAATACCGGAAGTGGGGCTCTCTGGGCTCTGGGCCTCGGGGATCTGGGTGTGAGGTCAGGTGGGCACCGCAGGAGGTGCAGTTATAAGCAGCCCACAGGCCTTCATGGCCAGCTCTAGACCCAGACCTTCTCTGTGTGCACACATGCGACTTATTTCCAGCTCGACCTTCACTCTCAGTGTTGGGAATTAAGTTCTAAGGTTTGTGTTAAATGAACAAATTGAGTAATTAATTTAATCTGGTCTAATGCTCTGAGAAAAAATTTTGCACACTGGTGTCACTTTTAAATCACTTTTTAAATCCCCAATATCATCAGCCATGCTGTTGCATTCATAAGCTTTATGAATGGTGAAATACTTCTTATTTGTAACATTTGTCTTCTCAAAAACACTTTCTTCTATGTCTGTTGGAAAATTCTAGGAAAGAATATGAAAATTATGAATGGTAAGATATATTTCATTTAAAATGGTTTTATACAAATGGTTTTTTGTCATATGGAAAATTCTAGAAAAAACTTTTGAAAATTATGTATTGCATGTGTGTGTGTGTGTGTGTGAGAGAGAGAGAGAGAGTAAGATTGAAGGAGGAGAGAGACACAGAGAGACAGACACAGTGTTCATGACTGTAAGGATTGGACACGCAGAAAATCACGTCTGAAGGCAGCAGATCCGGAAATAGTTCCCACTTTTCCTTCTGGGCCACTTCACAAAATAAAGGAAACCCACTAATGAATGCTGTGTGTCACCAAGGATGCTAAATGTCTTGTAAAACAGTTCTGTCAAGGCTGATAATAGTAATCAGTTCACTCCTTAAAATTTTCTCAAGATTTAGTCAAGTGGTTCTTCAAAGAGGAACCTGGTCCTACAACAGCACAGCATGAGATTTGGTGCTGGGTATGGAAAAGGCCTTAGCAAGGTCATACAGAGGGAGAAGAAGCCTGCAATTATGCATTCTTGGCCTTTGCATGTTGCTAACCTTTTGGCAGGGTGAAGTTATTCCACTCTACTCATTATTTAACTTCAGCTAAGTGCATTAAGAACAGAGACATTGCCCCCTTGCTGGCGGAGTTGCATTCCTTGGCCAGGTTGTTAATTGAAATGGTAGCTAAATGAGGAATTGTATGTGGTATTACATTACCGTATTCAGAACAAAGACATGGTCAAGGAGATTCCAACTTGGTGACTTTGCTTTTATTTGCGTAACTCTCCCCTGCAGTACTGCAATGTGTAGCAGAACGTAGAAGTAGAGTGCTGTACTGCACCGTGCAATCAGCAAAAATGACAGCTACGTGAAGGCCACCGTTCTGCTTCTGTTCCTGCATCTGAAGTCTGCATGTGGTCACAGACCCAAGCAGCAGGTCCTAACTCCAAACAGTCGTGAATCAGGGAGGGCATTACACAAGATATTTTTTCTAGAAATAAAAAATAATACATTGATAATTCAATAAGAACCCCTTTGGTAGCTAATTCTTAGTTCTTGCTTATGAGAGACAACTGTATGATATTAATTTTAGAGATCTGTCAGGATGATATGCCTACATTTTTCATCTTTTACATGTATATAATTTTTGACCTATTTTGCATTGAACTTGTCCTGTTTTTTCCCTTAGAACATTAGAGTGTGGGAGCCGTGACAGCTCTTCCTACATCGCCGCGTGGACTGTTTTACAGTTCGTGTCACACATGTAGAAGTATGTCACCTGCGATAAGCAGTTGAAAACGACAAACGACTTAGATCCCGAAGACCTTGCGGCAGGCCGTCCTGAACACACGGGTGCACTTCCCTGCCCTGGCTGTGATTCCTGCTCTCCTGTGACCCTGGCCCTCAGGGGTCCGTCTGCAGTCACCGACTCGGGGATCTCCTCCCGCTCACCGCTGCTTTTCCAGTTATTGAGACAGCAATTAGTTTCAGTACATTCAGCGTATACTTACGAGCTCGCTGGTAGGTGCTCTCTATCAAAAGAATCCATTTTCAAAAGGAGCACGTTTGAGGGCAGTTAGCAACTTTACATCAGATCTTTTAAGATACATTGAAATATGACTTACGTTCAACAGGTTCAGAAGTAGATTAGCACTCTAGGCTAATGCGGTTTCATAATTGATACTTTCCAGAGCAAAACGTTAAAATTCACCGTTTAAACCGCTGTTTGAAATGTTTCACTTTGTATTAGAATCACTTGGGCCCCTGCCATGATTTTACATTATCCTGTGCTTGACTTTGGAAAGTCCCACTATACTGAGCAGTATAGATGGAAGTGGTGAGCTCCCCTTTGTTCTAATCAATTTGAATATTTTAAATATTTAGGAATAATCAGTCAATTTTGTTTTAAATCAGAAAATTTCTTGTCTGGAGTGGCGACACACACCCGTAATTTCTGCGCACAGAAAGCCGAGGCAGGGGGATCGCTGTGAGTGTGAGGCCAGCCTGGACTAAGTGAGACACCCTATCTCAAAAAGCAAAAAGAAAAACCCGAAAAAAAAAAAAATGGGGAAATTTTGATCTGTAATTTACACTTAAATTCTAGGCAATTATATAAGTCAATACACAAGAGGGAAAAACATAATAATAAAAACAATTTGTAAAAGACTAGAAATAAGTACCAGGTTTTGTTTGTTCCTTTGTTCTCCTATAGCTCCGGGAAAAACTTAAAACTACTGCAGGTGGAACCAGAGAATTTCATCATAAAATTCATGAATAACAACAGAAGCATGCCAAAGTATGTTTTGAAAAGACAACTTTTAAGTCTTCATTTTATGGTTTTTTTGTTTTTTCCATTATTTTAAATTCAAAACATTTTTGCCTGTATTTTGTTATATATGCTCATTTCAAACAGATTTTTCTGTCCCAGACAGAATTTTAAAGGATGGTTTAGAGATTAATGTCTTCAAGATTTTGCAAGAGACATTTACAAGCCAACATCAAATTAAATGTGCGATTAATTTAAAGAAAAAGAAACACCATTTTGTCTTTTCTTTTCTTTTTTCTTCTACTTCTTCTTCTTCTTGTTAACAATTCCTAAAGGTGGGACTTTAGTTTTTGGTGAAGGCCTCACTTGCTTCTGCTCACACTATAGTGGTCTCAGCCATGAGGCCGGGATAAGGAAGGAGGAATAACTTTAATGATAGAAATGACAAGACTACTGCATTTGCACTTAGTATAGCAGCATAGTCTTGGCAATTCTAGTTCGTATTCTGTGAGTTTTAAGCTGATACACAGGCAGAAAAACAAGCCAGTTTATTTACTCAAAAAAGGAAACTCGGAAAAACCTTCCCCAAATTCTCAGGAACATTCACCGTGCCACCTTGGCATCTCCACTTCTTCAGGCTGCACTGGGAAAGCAGCAATGGCGACCCCCTCTGCCCACGTGGAGGGCCCAGGGCTGCCCTGTCTGGTGCTGCCAACCCTCCACCCTCGTCAGCACCAGGGACTCGGCCAGAGCCAATTGACACCAGTAAGTCCACCTGAGAGAGAACCCTGGAATTCCCACTGACTTTCTCTCTCCATTGAAAGATATTTTTGTTTTCCTTACATAGCAAAAAGAACCTATATTTACATCTTACAAGTTAACTTGGTGAGCTTAACCTAGAATTTTAGACTCATCTAATGTATGTGTGTGTCCCTCCTACATTTATTAAAACTAGATGTATTAAACATCTAAAATCTCAACACCGTGGAAGACGCGGAAATCATTCAGAGACATACGTGTGTCATTCATGAATTCATCCAAGAATTACCTCCCACAGTTGCCGTGGGCTGATCCTTGGCAGGAAGCACAAACACGGGCTGGGGAGTCTAGTAAGACGTAGCTGCTGCTGCAGAGTGTTAACATGGGAACCGTGGAGGGCAGAGCTGTCGTTACCGAGTGAGAGGAGATAAGATGATGGCATTTTGGAACTCTCTCGAAACGTCCCTTCGAAGAGTGAAGTTGCATTTAAGCTTTTCTTTTTAATTTAGGCTTTTTGTTTTACTATAATTCATTCTGAGGAAGTTGTCACATAGATTCTTCCTGCGGCTTCGCATCTTAAGACATTTTCTGATCTGAAAAGCATTAAAGTTGTAAATCATCTATGGCTTCTTCTGCAGATGATTGGATAATCCTGAGGATGAGATGGACCCACAGACTGAAGAAGCTGCTGATTCCCATTCAACTTTGACTCAGAGATTTTGTTTGTTTGTTTGTTTTCAGCAACAGAATACATTAGACGGTTGTGGGACTTCCAAGGCTGAGTTATGGCTTGCTTCTTGGCTCTCTTGACATTGTTTACCTTTAGAAGCTTATTTCTTCCCAGAAGCCATGTGTAGATGTCTAGGTTAAAAACCCTAGTCGAGCTGTAATGGTCAATGTGTGGCTTGTGTCTAGATGTGCCCCAAAGCCTCACGTGCTCACAGAGGGGTATTTCCGAGGTGGCTGCATCTAGAATGTGTGATGCTGGTTTTAAGGCCAGCTAAAGGCTGGTCTTCAAGTGCACTAGACAGTCCAGGTCAGAAGGAGTGTATGTTACACTCTAAGGGTTTTGAGCTAGTATTCGTAAATGTATTTCTAAATGTAACTCACCATTCTGAATACTAACACGCCATTCAACATTAGGTGCCTGAAATCCACTTCCACTACCCCTTTTGGCAAAAGCTAGAATTTGGTATGGTAACAGAATTACAAAATCTCAGTGACTTAATACTCAAGTGTTTATTTCTTGGGCACAGTGCATATCCCAGATTAACTGATCAGTGGTTTTACTCCTTCAAGTTATGAAGGGGTCCGTGGGTGGTTGTGTGACTGCCTGACAGCTAAGCTTTCTGTAGCATAAGTTCTCGTTGTCTGCAGAGGTGGGAAGAAGAGAATTCTGGAGGATTGAATTTGGGCTTTTCCCAGAGTCTGTCTTTCACATTTTACAGCAGGAATATAGACAAGCAAATGGATCCTTGGTTACTGACTCCTCCGCACTCTAGGTGCAGACTGAGATCGGGGCTTTCACAAAACATGCAACTTCCACGCCACATTGAGTGTGAACAGGGAAAATTTTGATGAAAGTATTGAAACTTGAAAATGAAAGAAAAAAGACAAATATTAGCAAGAATAGAAAGAGTATCTATGGGAAAGAAGGGTAACCCCGAGAGGTGACCTGAGATTCAGCTGTATCCGGCACACTCTAAGAACTGAAATGATCATTTCATTCAATCCTCCCAACTACTCTCTACCTCTTATTGTCACCATCCCTGGGATTTAGAAATCTGAAGCAAGTACTTAGCACAAGGTCAGACAGCAAGTTCACGGCGGGCCACTGCTCTGAATATGCAGGGTCTTGCCGGAGACTTGACTGAATATGAAAGATCAGAGTAGTCTCTGAAGCAGGTGAGCTCATTTTTCTAAGAAGCCTCGGAGGGAAGCATTGCCACTGTATTAAGAACACTTTCCAAACTCTGAAATTTCTCTCATCTCATGAGCCACGGCCTCTCAGGAGGGATAGAGGCTGACGTGTACCCAGATGTCACTGGGTTAACTTACGAGGCACTGTGTCCTTCTGAAAATGCATTCCCCTTGTTTATGAAAAGTCCTGAGAGAAACAGAACTATAACAAGTGTTATTATTTATTGATTTATAACTATAGTACAGCTGCTAAATAGCCTGAGCATTCCAGTGTGCAGATGAGAGCAAACATGTTCTAAAGGAAATTGACAAAGACAGAGAAACCGTCAGAGAAAGATGCTTGGCAGGGAGGAAGTAGGAGCTTTATTGATGCTAAAAAGAAAGAAGCAATCTCGTAGTCTCGGTAAGAATTACACTTGCTGTCAGGATAATTCAGGTGCAGTTTATTTATTTATTCATTTATTTTCGTACAGGGGATCAAACTCACGGCCATGCACTTGCAAGGCAGGCGCTTATGCCGTTGAGCTAAGTCCCGTGGCCTATTTGTTTATTTTTGACAGGGTTTTGGTATGTAGTTCAGGCTGGCCTCGAACTCACAGCAATCCTCCGACCTCAGCCTCCTCAGTTCTGAGATGATAGGTGTGTGTGCGCCACAGGCCCAGTCAGGGCGAGTCTTTCTTCCATCAGTGCCAATCTCCACTCTGTCCAGGCCTCAGGCTTCAGCTTTTCTCAGTACATTGGGCCTTTTCTTGTTTTCCTTTCTTTTTTTTTTTTTGTACCGAATATCAACCTCACGACCGCGGGCTTGCAAGGCAGGCACTTATACCTCTGAGCTAAATCCCCAGCCCCCATTGGGCCTTTTCTATTTCATGAATTTTTTTCATGATGCTCAGTGGTCCGAAAAACCTCCAAAAAACGAAAAACCTGGCTCCTTTTATGAAGTAGCAAGGGCCACTTCGGGAAGTATCTATGTCGTCTTATCTCAGAGTGGTATAAAGCAACACAATTTTAAATCTAGCAGTTGTGTTTGGCTCCTGAATAAGCACTGTTACAAACGCCTGGTCTGCGGGCTCCTGTTGAAACCGAGTAACTCATCAAGCCTAGAAGCCAGCTGAGGCCACCTCATCTCATTTCCCTTCCACACTATTGTCACAGATCTTCGCTGCTGAAAGCCCAGGTTCCCTAGGACCTGGCGCTGCTGAAGGAATGCAGTGCGATACAGGATTTGAGCTGCAGGCATCTAAGAGTCTGAGAAGCAGCTGAGAAACGCCGGTATTTCTGTACTTCCCTGGAAAATCTGAACCACAGTACTGCAGTCCAGCAGGTCCTGGGGGCCTTTAGACCACACGTGGACAGGCATAATCAACATTTCTCTCTGCAAAGTTTGCTTGTGCTCCCTTGAATTACCATATTCATTGGACTTGCCTTATATGTCCTTCAGTTTCATTGACGTATTTTCACATGATACTTTGGCCTGGGGTTAAGTCTTTTCAGCCCTACCACTGACTCTAGACAGATTTCATTGTTTAATTTCAAATGGCAACTGCTTTCAGCCTGTTCCAACTTTTGAGAAGTTACCCTCCCATGGGCCAATGACAAAAGCTACTCAGAACTATGCAAGAAATTGGAAAGAGACCTACAGCTATCAAAGGGGGAAGATTGTTGATCTAAAAAGCTTTGAGTTTATCATTATGCTGTGTCTACCATGACGAAATCTGGGTGCCAGGCTGTGGGACCACAGCTCCTCACCCCACTACTCGGACTTGCTTTACGAGTTCAAACTCATAACCCCACAAGTCCTCACTGGAGCTGAGGGTTTCTGTTCTCTGCTATGTGGACTCCTCCTCTCCAACCAAGTTAACAGCATAGGTTTCATTGTTTCTATAACAAAGGGAGAGGGAAAAATCATACTTGCATAAACAAATTACAGTTTAGTAATATGTGTTGGCTGCATATGGATCCACTTCTGGTCACATGTACTTGTTGCAGAGACTGCAGCTTAGAGGCAACTCACATGGCCAAGGAAGCTTAATTATTGAGACCTGGTCCATTGATTCTAATCAATTCTCATTAGAAGAAGAGTTTGGATTTGCTTTTTATTTTTTCTCTTTTCAATGATATAGACAATCGTTGCTCAAAAATAAAAGACAATGTAAAATCTGAAAAAAAATACTACTTCAATTCCTTTTTTCCATCAAAATTGTTCAGTTAATAATAAAAATGTTAGGGTCTCAAAGGTGCAAATCTATCACACACCTCATTTTTTCAGTTTTTCTACCATTGGCTAATTACTGGATGGAAGAGAGCAGATTTCTGAGTAATAAATCCAGTCTTCCCTTTCACATGTGTGAGGAAAAGCGGGGAAGATGTTGTTTATTGAGATTTTCCTCCTGGCCCCTTTAGCTGGCAAGCCCTAATACTTTGTGTCATAAATGTGTGTGTGCATGTGTGTACACATGTGAATGTGCATGTGTGTGTTATTCATTCCTCAATAACGATTAAGCATAGCCTGTGCTTCTCCAGTTCTAGGTGGCGCCCGGGTGACTCAGTACGGCAGGGTGGGTGCTGCTGGGAAGCACGGAATCCTAGAGGTCTGGGGAGGATGTTAGGTCTGGGCTGGGGTGGCCGTGCAGCAGATGTGAGCAATCCCAGGCCCTTCCTGAGGCCCATTGCTCCCCGGCTGCCAGGCAATGAACGACCTGGTGCACCTTGCCATAATCCTGAGGTAGTGGGGCCAAGTGACCAGGGGTTAAAACTCTGGGACCTGGCACCAACATGAGACTTCCCTCCTTGTCAATGAATTGTCTGAGGTCTGTGAAAGTGACAGCCCCCTGATGAACCCCTTTGCCTCAGGACTGACCTGGATGTTAGGTAATTAGGTTCTGTTCTGGCTTTTGGAATAGTAGGAGGATTTCACCAAGGTTACCTGAGCTAGAAATTTTGCTGATTTTCTTTTCAGACAGGATCTCATTGTGTAGCTTAGGCCAGCCTCTAACTCTGGGTAGCTCTCCTCCTGCCTCAGCCTCCCAAGTGCTGGGATTGCAGGTATGCACTGTCATACCCAGTTTAGGGTTACCCGAGTAAGACACATCCTCAGAATCCCAGGAGCTTTGATCCAGGCCTCTTTCCCTCCCATTACATGTTGATAAACACATGCCAGATGTGGGGCAGGTTCAGACATTCTCCCTGGAGCACAGAGCTCCTGACAGCTGGGTCAGGTTTGGAGCACCCCTTCCTGGCATGGGGCATTCATGTCATGAAAGCCAGGGGCGTGGGACCATCAGACAGGAACGCAGTGAACAGTAACACCAGCTCCCCCCACAAAGTGTTGGCCATATTCACTGGTTTGCTTAGACTCCCACTCTTTCCTCACCTCTCCTGTGAGAGAACCACAAGGCAAAGCTTCCCTGAGCGCCTGGGGGTGGAGTCTGAGATGCCACGAAGTTGTCAGTGTGAAAGTTTTCGTGAAGTTTCTTTCATTTGGACGTCTATGAAACATGAAGAAAAGTTTTCTACTCACGCCTCCCTCCCAGTATAACTGTTGGGAGAAGCAGGTGACCAGAACACACTGAGGCATCCTGAGAGAACAAATTGCCTTTTAATATTTCTACAGTCTTGTTGGTCTGCTATTACCCTGGCTTTCTATTTGCAAAATGTTTCCTAGTAATGTACATAAGACATCAAATAAAATTTCCTTCCACTCCCAGCTGGTTCCCTCCCCCCAGCACTGGAGGTAGGGAGTCTGGGACTCGGTTATGTTTTATGCACTTCTGGCTTTCCTCTTCCGGATAATATTTACATACAATGATCGGGCTACAGACAGGGAACTGTGAACATAGAGTATGCACTTCTCTCTTGAGGAAATCAGCCTTTTCACTCACAGCACCTCTGAAAATCTTACTGCACCGGAGGACCCTTTCAGCATGCTGAGATTTGAGGCCCCTTCTGCCAGGAGCAGTGACCCCACTGCCATCCGCGTGGGCTGTGTGTCCTGCTGCTCGGTCTGTGTTCTCCGTTAGCCAAGTTTCATAATCACAGACCAGGGGAAAAGGTGCGGAGCTACTGAATGGATTTCACGCCAACTGTGTGTGCCTGTTTCCAACATGATCATTTTAGAACAAACTCAGATTCATACCAGGGTGCAACAACGTTCACGTCAGACTGGGAGGACCCGTTCCAGGGCAGGAACAGCCTCTTCAGTTTCTGGAGTGTGATGTCATTTCCTTTGCTCATCACGGTAGTTTGAGCTGTACTGTGACATCTGTCAGAGAGGACCGGCGCTGAAGGAGGGCTGGTGTGCATCCCGCAGCATCCCGGTCCTCAGCGGTGTCTCTCCTTCAGGCCTGCATTGTGTGAAGCTGCTGAAATTTCCACATAGTATGCTCCAGGCCTACACTCACTCTGATTTAACCAGTGCATTTTCGCTTCTCATTAAATCATTTGCATCCTCAAGGTTTCTGGTCTCACTATATTTGTCTGTCTCTTTCTACTGGAACAACACTTACTACACTATGTATTCTTTGCTTCAAACTGCTAACCCAGAGTGCGTGACTTAAAAAAGATTCTTACAAAAAACTCAGCAGCAAATCTCTCTTTTCAACGAATGAAGGGGAATTAGTGGTATAAATGAAACCCATTGGTATATATGTTGAAATATTTCTCAAACAATGGAATTTTGTAGCTCAAGAAAGTATGGGAACTTATTTATCACTCTTCTGTTTCCCTCTTTATGTGTGGTTTACAGACCCTGGAATAACAAGTCTAGCTGACATAGCTATTTTAAGCCTCTGTGACATTTGCTAGTTAGAGTAGCAGCAGCCTGGAAGCTTCTACATGTAGCTACATTTGTGTTTTCACAAGAATGCATCTAATGAATGTCATCTAATTTGCACGTAGGCTTTGGCTTCCGGGAAGTCCTGGGAACACAGTTTTTAGCTCTCTGCCCACCATGGTTCCTGAACACACACAGGAAGGAGCAGGAGTGAGCATCAAGTCACATCCAGGACACAAGCCCCTCCTGAGGCCTGCACTGCTCCTGTCTCCGCCCTCTCCACCACACTGCTCCCCAGACAAGGGCCTCCCTTGCTGTCAGTCAGGGACCCAGCACTGTTCACGCCATTGAAAGGAGAGTCAGCATGTTTCAGTTCCTGGGGGGACAGAGCTTCCTGAAATCGTTCACCGTCAAAGCCCTGGCCTGACTCTGCCTTC
>PVJX010015803.1:0-41722 GCA_004027295.1 Dolichotis patagonum | reverse complement strand
TTTTTTTTTTTTGTACCAGGGATCGAACTCACGACCTCGAGCTTGCCAGGCAGGCGCTTAAGCCACTGAGCTAAATCCCCGGCCCCACATACTTTATTCTTAAGTTATAGATCCTCTTGTCATCTTCCAGTCTTTGTATCTTTACTACCTGCTCCCTTGTTATTTTTAAGAGATCTTCCCTTTCATGACCCCACATTGCAGGCCTGTGTTCAATTTTTGATAGTCTGTCTTTGGTTTCTTTCAAGCAGTTTTGCCAGCTTTCTATGGAGTCTTTAGTTTCCTGATAATCTCTTTGAATCTGTTTCATGAATTCTAGGTTTTTCCTGACTTCTTCATTAAATTTTTCTCTCCATTTGTGTTCCTCCATTCTCTGTTTGTGTCTTCTTGAGAGGTGCCCAGCCCTTCTTTTATTAATCTACTTATCTCTTATTTAATTTGAATTAATATTTCAGTTTTGGTCCCACTTACGAGGTCCTGAAGATATCTCTTTATGTCCGCTAACACTGTGTTTGATGTTGCATTTTTGCTGCCCTCAGTCTCTTTTGTATTTACCTCTCCTGGATCAATGTTCTCAGAGTTGGGGGCTGGGAGTTGTTTCTTATTTCTCCCTTTCGTCATATTTTTGGTTCCTTTCATACAAGTGTACAGTGTAATTCCCAGACCCTTTTCTTGTTGGTTAAGGCTCCTCTAGAGGGCGCAGGCTAGGAGCCTTAGCCCTCTTCAATAGATTATCAGAGATTAGAGTTCACCCACGGGCAGTGTGCGCTAGCTCCTCCCTTCTGGGCCAGTCAACCTTTGCAGGCCTTCACTGCATCAGTGTGCACTGATCTCAGGGAAGTAAGTGGGTCCCCGCCAGGGGCGCGGCCTAGTCCAAGCAGATTCCACCAATCTGCTCAGTGAGGGGAGCAACCAGCTGAAGCCACTTCCTTATGGAGTTAGGGCTGTCCTGCCCAAATCCAACATGTTGTCCAGTCGGTTTCCCCTTTCCCATGGGAGGGTCTTAATCACATCACTCACCACCTGCCCAAGAACTGCTGGGCTCCCGACCTCTGACTTCAGCGCGGCTGCGGTGGGAATTCACGGTGCCTCTGGGTGGGTCGTGTGCAGAGCTGGTCCCGGCGAGCTGCACACAGGGCTGTTCAGCTCTGCGCTCCGGCGGCTCAAGCCAGTTGCTTTGGCGCAGATCGCTTGTTCAGGTCGGGCAGGAATTCAGGCCACTCGAGGAGGGCACTGTGCTCGCTGATCTTATCTTCACTAATAGTAGCCCCAGGACCTCATATTCGAGCGGTTTTTTTTTTTTGCACTTTAGTTTCTTCGTGGGTTGTGAGAGTCCATCTCTCTCTGTTTGGGTCTCTCCAGGGTGTTTTATTCTGGCATTTGAGCTGTTTCTCTCAGAGAGGGTCTCTCTCCTGCTACCTACCAGTCCGCCATCTTGTCTTCTCCTCAAGCCTTACTTTTTAAGGCTAAATAATATTTATTGCAATGTTGAGATTTTTAAACAAACACAATCACACTGTACAGTATGAAGAGTTTATCTTCAACTGGGCATGGTATTGCATGCCTGTGACCCTAACCACTTGAGGAGCTGAGGAAGAAGGATCATAAATTTGAGAGCAGCTCAGGTAACTTAGGGAGACCCTGTCCTAAAATTAAAAATGAAAAAAGCTGGAGTAGGTTGTGGTAGAGTACTCCTGGGTTCAGTCCTCAGTACTATAAAAGGAAACAGTCTTCCAGTCATCTGAGGAAATGCCAACTGATATCTCAGAACCCTGAATACTTCAGTGTATGTTTCCTACAAACAAGGATATTTTTCTTCACAATCCCAGAAGAGCCATCAGAATCAGAAATTGACAGTGGCACACTACTTTTGGGTAGTTCTCAAGCATCATTCACACTTCCCAGGTTGTCCCGGCAATTTTATTTATTTTTTTAGGGAAGACAGGGTCTTGCTCTGCTGTCCAGGCTGTCCTTGAACTTGGAACCCTCCTTGTGCTGGGGTTTCGGATGTGCACTGCCACGCCTGGTTTTGTTGTTTGGTTTTGTTTTGTCTCAGGAATGTTCTTCCCAGCCCTTAGCTCCTTTCCAAAAGTGCAGTGTGTTGAGTGATCACATCCAGTACCTTCCCCTGACACAGCACGTTCCGCATACTTTCCTCTGCTTGCTTGATCTTGACCTGCGATTGCAGAACGCTGAAGTGGTTTGGCATCCTCACTGTGTCCTGTGGGTGCTGCTGGTTCCCATTTGGCATTTGCCGTGGTGTCCACTCTGATCACTTACCCCAGGAAGGGTCTGCCAGGCTGCTCTCCTGTGCAGTTACTCACTTACTCGCTTGCCTTTATAGTAATCACTATTTTACGGCGAGGAACTTTAAAATGGTAGAAATACTCTATTACTTTTCAGACCCTCAACATTTTCGTTTTTATCAGTAGTTTTATGATTTCTTGTTGTATTCAATGAGTTATATTCTGCTACTATGATTGTTTACTTTGTGGGGTTTTTTGCGGTACTAGAGATGGACCGTGGCCTTGTGCGTGCTAGGCAAGCATTCTACCATGGAGCTGTATCTCCAGTTCCCTATGATGGTTTATTTAGTGACCAGATTGTCCTGGAGTTGGCCACTGGGAAACCCTTTAAATTTGTTTCTGTGTCCTTTTGATTTATCACCATTTTTAAAGCACTTGCTTTCTGGCATAGGATGTTGCAGGTTCCAGTCATGCTTTCCTTGCCCTCACTCGCCCATTCTTTCCTCAAGGAACCCTTTCTAGTGGAGAATCATATTAAGAAGGCAAGATCCTGGGGCAGTAGATGCGCTGTCACTACAGCAAGAGGGCTGTCAGAGCCTCGGCTAGGGAGTGTGTGTTACTTCTCATCCCGTACTGCTCAGCCACCCGTGCGTGTGTCCTCAGCCTGCTCAGGCTCCAGCCCCCACAGCAGGCCGTCCCTAACCACGCCTGATTGCCCTCCTTTCCCCGCCTGTGTCCCGATGCCTCATTTCGGCTGTCCCACACAGGTTCTCTGCTGCCCTGCTTGGATTCTGACATGCCACTGCCAACCGCTGTCTCACCAGGAAGCCCTGCTCAGCCTGGCAGCTCCTGGCATGCATACCCTCCTCCCCGGTCCAGCTCAGACACCCTCACCCCCGGCCCTCCTGTACAGACATCCTCCTCTCCCTGCCCGGGATCTGGTGCCCTGCACCAGCTTCTCTCTCACCTGCCCAGGTTCTTTGCTCTGGGCAACAGTGCCCCACAATCTGATGGCTCTAGGATTAAATTGTTAGGGAAGAGAAGGCTACATGGACCTGGGCTCAAGTCTTGGATTCTCTGTTTAGCTGTGACACTGGCAAAATAGGTCCTTCTCTGCACCTTGGTTCTGCCTCTGGAGAACAGAGCTGACCGTAACCTTTCCCTCAGTGTCATAGGGAGGACTGAGTGCAAAGCACGCGGCCTCCAGCTTTGTATGGCAGCATTAAGCTAGCAGTAGGTGTATCTCTTCATTCTTCTTCAGCGTGTTGGGTAATGAAGTGCTTTATTTGCCTCTGACGTTTGCTCCTGATTAATCTTACAGGTCTACTTTGAAGATGAGAACAGGACAGAACTGTACCGGGTGCCTCCCAAGAGCACCCTGCTGCAGGTGCTGCAGCATCCCAGGTGAGCAGTTCATGGGGCCGAGCAGGCACCTTCCAGGGGTACAGCCAGCGTCTCACTCTTCTGCCTGGTGTTCACCTGGTGCTCCCTCCCCTTCCGTGCTGGGCACAGTATGTGTGGAGTGGCAGCCCTGGGGGGTGGCCTGGCCTGCTGATTGAGCACCAGGCAGGTTCACAGTGTGATGACAGCCCATTGTGCTGTATCCATGGCCCTCCCAGACTGGCAGAGGGGACTGGACTGGTCTCAGGAGGAAAGAGCTGCTTTGCTTTTGTACCTGGGATGGTACTGCTTTTCCTAGTTGTACCTGTGTCCTCAGATACTAGTAGGTGGACAGGGCACTGGTTCCTCCTTCACTGCTTGTAGCCCTGAGCGCACTCTGCCTCTCTGGGGCTCTTCCTTCATCTCTAGTGGGGGTAACGATGCCTGCCTACACGTCCCAGCACCGGAGAGTCGTCAGCGCATATGAGTTCAGTGTCCTGTAAACTGTGCCAAGCGGTCCTGCTGCAAGAGGGCATCAACTGTCACAAGAAGTGAGACGTGGCAGTTGTCTGTCCAGCAGCTTCTATAAGAGCATGGCCTGTGCAGATGAACACATCAGGGCTGCTTTTCTGTGTACTGGAGGAAACATTGTGTAGGGTAGGAAAGCAGGCTGGAGAGCTGTTTGGATGGGGCATGAAGCATATACTTGAGTGCCCTGCTAAGGAGCATACATGTTATCCTGGGCATGATATATTAAGTCACAGAGAGCATTTGTTAGATCACATCTGACGTGTCCTGTTTGATGGTGAGCTGGACATAGGAGGGGATGGATTGGAGATGGCCATGGTGGACCAGGTGGGTCCAGGTTGGTGAAGTGCTGCCAGGCTTGGTGTCCCACTGGTCTTAGGTGCTTCTACTTTGGCTTGAGAGGCAGGTGGAGAAGATTCTTCACAACTGATCAGTGCTTCTCTTAGTGGTATTTTTCCCTAGTCCCAAATCTCCCTTTTCCTAGTGTATGGACAAATTTTCCCCTGTTCATTTTCTCCGCCATCAGAAAATTACCCAGAATTCTTTAAAAGCCTGAGATCCATCCCTACCCTGTCTCCAAAAAATGAAGAACTCTACATAGAAAACACATGGGGGCTGGGGATATAGCTCAGTGGCACAGTGCCTACCTAAACGCAAGGTCCTAAGTGCGATTTCCATTTCTGAGAAAAAAAAAAAAAGAAGAAGAAAAGAAAACACACTGATCTTTGGAGAAAAACTAATTTTGTACCCCCAGAAAATGTAAATGCTATTGGAAGCGATTGCTTTCTAAATTACTACTGCAAGAGATGATCCATGACTGGTTTTGGGCAGCTCCACCTTGAGCTAAGCTACAGGCCCCACTGTCAGGGAGCAGGCCATTGGGTGATGTTTGCAGCCTAGACCTGGGAGACTAAGGCCCGTCTCCAACCTGCTTCACTCCCTTTGCTTTTTGTCCCCTAGCAGTGGCAAGTGCTGTGGTTACCTGCACCTCCTGGCTTTTGCTGCCCCCGCCTTCCCCAAATTAAAGCCAAGTTCAGATGTGGCATCTTCCAGGAAGTCTTTCCTGTTCCTCCTTGAGAGGAAACTGTGGCTCTCTGGGCTAAGGCCACACTGTACAGACGCTTCTGCAGTAGTGCCTGTCTCCGCTGGTTCCTTGCACTGAGCTTGAGAGCAGCATTGTGGTGTGTTTGCCTTTTAATCTCCGATTTCAGCACAGGGCCTGGCTCACCCTGACCACTTACTGACTCTCAAGTGGAAGCGTGTTTTGTAGTTCCATGTCCTGTTAGCTGTAGATGTGGATGATGCTAGAGAACAGGCCCAAAGGTCCTGGCTAGGTTGGAATTGGGAGACTGTCATGCTGATTTGCCAGCAAATGTGCTAGGGTTGCATTTTAACACTCACCTCCAGAGTTTCACCTTGAACATTTGGGGACAGTCCATGGATGATTAAGGTTATAATTCAGTTAACACCATCTCTTTGTCTTTTGTGTCCACTGCAGGTACTTTGTAAAAGCCCTGACTCCAGCATTTCTGATCTGTGTGGGGGACTCTCCTTTTTGCAAGAATTATCTCCAAGGGAGAAAGGTGCACTGGGTAAAGTGACAGAGCCAGGCTGTGCGAGCCAGGGACCTGCCTCACTTTCCTCACCTCTTAAACAGCTGGGGACACTCCTAGAATCCAGCACTTTGCTTCTGGCACTCTGGGGATATTCTGTCATAGCCTCGAGCAGGGGAAGGTGCTGCTGGCTTCCCTGATCTGTGGCCTCTCTGGCCATCACTCTCCTCAGTGGGGGGTGCAGCTGTGTGCCAGGCTGTGATGTCCTGGCAGTCTGTCTCTGAGGGGAACACCTGCTACATGTACCACAGCAACTGAATGACTCACTGACCTGTGGAGACCACTCTGGACATGGTGACAGGTGCCACAAGAAGCCTTTGAGAACATGCCCCTTCAATGCAGTGAAACCAACTCTTAAGGAATTCTTAAGCCTGGAGGCTCAGCTGATCTGGCTCCCATGGAGGGGAGCTGTGTGCTGTGGGGTGACTGGGGCTAGGGAAGCCCTGGCCTGTCTCTGTGTGCTCCTCAGAAGCTGCCAATTCCTTCATCTCACACTCACAGTGACCTCCAAGTTCCTCTCCAGCTTTCACACGTGAGGATTTTGTGCCTCTTTGAGACAGGGCCTCACAGAGCTGCCTAGGCTGGTCTCAAACTCGAGTGATTTTTCCTCCTTAGCCTCCTCAGTGCTGGGACTATAGGTGCATACTGGCTAGGATTGTAGGCCTTTGAAAGTGGAAAATCTTGCTGGGCGTGGAGGTGCATACCTTTAGGACCAGCATTGGGAGGGGGTGGCAGAATAATCACTGAGTCAAAGCTGTCTGGAATACATAGCAACACCCTGTCTCAAAAAACCAAAAACCAAACCAAACGAAACATTAAACTGGGAAATATTTTTGCATGTCGGGTCACTGTCATAGGAGGTATTTTTGCCCTATTTCTGAGCTGATTGGATATTCTTACCTATCTGTACACCTTCCTCCCGTACCCGCCCCGTTTCCCAGGGAGCATATCCTTCCTGCTGCCTGTGCAGGGAGACAGCAGCGCTGTCCAGAAGCATGGAGAGTGGTGCATCGCCTCTGCTATGAGGTCCCGCTTCCCAGGTGGGGGTGGCCTGGCTGCCAGCCTGGAAACACAGAGCCGGAGCTGCTGGCCTGCAGCCGTGCATTGCAGCAGGAATGGGAAACGCTTGTTACAGTGAGCAGTGAGGTTTGGGAGTTACTGCAGCATCGTCTTAAGCTGAAACCAGCAGTGAGTGTGGCATTGTGCTAACCTGTAGTATTGGATTATTGTACTTAACTCTTAGAGCCACTCTGGGGTCTGTGTCCGTGCTCTAAATTCAGAGACTGAGGCACACGGTCAGAGCACTAGTTTAATGAGCGTCAGAGCCAGGCTTGGCCATCCACCCCACCCCACCCCAGGCCCAGCCTGCGTCCTGCCTGCTTAGCTGGCTTCCTCTACAGGCATTCATCCTGCCCCTCCCCTGGCAGCCTCTCCCTGCAGGGCTGTGCTGTAGCCTGCATGTAATAAATTTGACCCTGGGCTGAGGATTGCCCTGGTGAAGAGAACACGGTCACAAACAAGTCTGCCCGCAGCCCTCCTGAGCCCTCAGTGGCTGCCCTGGCCTCAGCATTCTTGGACACGCTGGCCACCTCTACAGCTTCTGGAGCCCAGCCATCCTGGACATGGTTTGGCCACAGGCTGGGGGTGCAGCAGCTAAGAGTCTGCCCAGGAGCTGCGCTGCCTGCGTTGGAGTTCCATCCCCAGAGTGCACTAGCTGCAGGCCGTAGGTCCTTTGCTTAGCTCCCTGTGCCTTTTCCTGTCTTCAACCTGAGCGAGACAGTAGTGTCCACCTCCTGCAGGAGCTGTGAGGGTTAAAGGATTTATCTTTGTGAAACATATGCCTGGGGCCTGCCCCACGGCGGGTGCTTCACCTGTGAGGTGTTATTCTCCAAGCTTGCCATGCATGCCTGCTGTTGGGCCTGTGCATACCATTCTCTACCTGGACCTCCTCCCACTTGCTCCCCTCTATCCACCACAACCTTTTGTCCCTCTACTGATGCACAGCCTCCCACCAGGTCCTGCTGCCTTCTCCAGGAAGCCTTCCTTGGCTCCTTACCCATGTGTCCTCAGGGATCTGCACTAGTCCAGCTCTTACCACATGCACTGCAGCTGTCTGCTTGATGGTTTTTTGAGACAGGGTCTCACTGTGGTTCAGACTGGCCTTGAACTCACTTTGTAGCCCAGGTTGGCCTCAAACTCACAGCCACCCTCCTGCCTCAGCCTCCCAATTGCCGGGATTACAGGCATGTGCCACTAAGCCTGGCTTCCCCCTCTTTAAACGTGAGTCAAGGGCCCTGAGTTGTGTACACTGTACCTGCTCAGCACAAGTGCAAATTTGTCTCTGGTCTTGCTATAATACAGTGACACAGTGTCACATGGCTGGAAGTGACCCTGACAGCAAAACATGCTATGTTCTTATAGCATATGAAGCCTAAAACATAAGATTCAAAGGTAACACAATGATGTAGTGAACATTTTTTGACTACTGGCTTGTTATGTAACTCCTGGGGGTGGGTGCAGTGTGAGGCCCTGCACTGTGCCTTTCCAAGGCTGCCACCTTCAAGGGCCTCACCCACAGGTGGGTGGTGCACAATGGGCCGCACGTGTAGACTGCTATGTTAGCAGCATCCTGACGCATCCACTCCTGTTAGGCCAGCCACTCTCCAGGCTATAACGAGTTCCCATGGTTGAGCTTAATTGCCCTTGGCTAATTAAAACTGCTCAGGGCCAGGACAGGGAGCAGGAGGCACGCACTGGGTAACAGTAACTGAGGACCAACAGTCTGCAATGGCAGGGGCTCCCCCAGAAAGCCCATGGAGAGGGGAGCCCTATGGATAGCATGTCAGGTGTTACTGGGATTTGGCTATTGGATCTAGCAGGGATTTTTGCCTACAGTGGGTTTTTCTAGACAGGATGGGGACATTAAATGACACAGTGAGTCCCAAGACTTTTAAGTTTGAAGTGAGCAAGGCAGGGCAGCTGAGCACATTGCAAACTCCCAGAAGGCAGTGTCCAGTCAGTTACCGGATTCTCCTGAAGGGCTGAGTCCTGAATTCATGGCCTGCCCTACTTTTTACTAGTTAGCTGATGTTGGATGCTTAACTTCTCCTTACCACCTTTCCCATCAGTAAAAGGCAGGTCATGCAACTGCCTGCCTCCTACAGCTGTAGAGGGGAGAAGCAAGCCTGTCCACATAGAGCGCACAGACTGCAGCCGGCCTCGCAAGCTGCTCAGAGGCAGTCACTGTGGGTCCCGATCCAGAAATGGATCTTGGGAACTCTGAAGTCTTGGCACTCAAGCAGTTAAAGAAACAATCATTTCAACAGATTTCCACACACTTCCTTTACTGACAGCCCAGCATGTGTTTCTTATATTAGAATATTAATGGAGCCCTAGATTTACATTCTGAGCTTGGTTTACATGATGAGTTTGTTATGCACAAGCTTTAATACCCCCAAGTATTAATTCCGCTATTTCCCAGCCAGGTGCCTAGAACTCCCCAGGGAATGGGCAATGAAAATCTGGCCTGTACCTATTATTTTGCCAGCATCCTAGCTCATCAATTTATGGCAAGAGATAAAACCAGCAAGTTCAGAAATGAGAAAGTAGAGGTACACTGAATCATTCTTTTTCCTCTGAGATGAATCCATTCTGCAGGTGTTACATAGTTCTTGTTCATGATTTTCCCAGGAAGGCTATAAAGCATTCTATCAAGAAAGCAGGATCCAGGTTTTTTTTTTTTTTGGTACCGGGGATCGAACTCGTGACCTTGCGCTTGCCAGGCAGGCGCGTAAGCCACTGAGCTAAATCCCCGGCCCAGGATCCAGGTTTTGAGATAACAAAGTTAATCACAAAGCCCAAGCTCCTGGGAGAAGTGCAGGCGAAGGGTCAAGCATGTCATACAAGTGAGCTCTGTCCAGTCCACCCTACAAGGGAGGCACCATTAGCACAGACGTTTACCAGGGAACACTGAGATGAGCAAAGGGCAGGCAGTCTGTCTCCGCTAAGTGGTAACTCTAAGATTACGTCTCTTCAAGGCTCTGAGCTTCTCCTAAATCACACCGCTCCGGGCAGTGTGAAGAAACCCGACTTCAAGATTAGCATGCCTCAGTTGCATTCAGCTTGACTTGGATGAATCACTGTCCTCCTGTTATAAAAGAGGGACAGATCCAAATTTCAGTAGCTTCTGAGGCGCTGGCAGCTCAAAGGCTGAGTCAGCCCACGTTTTCTTCCTGCAGCAGGACTGGGCGGAAGGCCGTGGTGCCCACCTGGTCAGATGGTGAGTGAGTGGCAGTGCCTGCCTGCCCCAGGCTGCTTCCCACCTGTGATCAGGGCTGGAGAAGCTGGTTCCAAGTTCTCTGTTCTCAAGTTCCAGGACTCTGCATCACCTCATATTAGCCCAGGGTGTGCACATTTATGGAGTTTAAAATGAACTGGCTTTCTGTTCCTGGCATCTGGCTTTTTAAAAGTGCCATTAGGTTAGCCTTCCATAAATAAGTTTATGGAACACACATTTAAGGCTAAAAAAGATTAAAGGAGGCTTTGCATGAATTCTAATTTCTTATATACTTGAGGCTAATGGATTAGATAGGTATAAATTCAGTTCTGCTTATTGAAATCTCTTGGCCTAGGCAGAGGCCAAGCAGTGTAGTGGGAAGGGCAGGTTTAGCCAATGCCCAGATCCTGGTTGTTCCTTATCTGCAGTGAATCCCTCAGTCAGTTGCTTAATGGAGCCTCAGGTTTCCTCATTATCTTTGTTACTTTTCTCTCACTGCTGAGACAAAATACCCAATATCTAATATGCAGAATTAAGGTTTATTTAGCTCACAGTTTGTAGAGGTTTGAGTCCATAATCAGCTGGCTCCAAGGTAGGATGGTAGGGCATGGGGCAACACTTCAAGGCGGAGGAAGACAGGAAAAAGAGCAACAAAGAGGACAGCAAGCCTCTTTTCCTTCCTTAGTGTATGCAGGCTGCCACCTCCTAGGGCAGGTGTAGCACTCACACCATCTCTATAACGGCTCCTCTTGCACAGGATGAGGGTGTTTACAAAGGACCCTGGCTCCCTATTGAGTTGCTTAAGTGTCTAAACTTCTCAGGTTGACACAATGTGTCAACCATTACACTCATCTAGGAAATAACAGTACCTGCCTTGCATAGTGTCAAGGGCTAGAAACCTTACAGTGGCCCATGGCAGGGCTCAACAACTGAAATGTTGAGAGCAGAGAGCTGGCATGAGTCTGTTAACTCCCCACTGAAAGCACCCAAAAGCTGCTCAATGAGGTGAAGCCAGGCGGCGCCTCTCACCCCAAGAACCCTCCTCATGGCTAGGCCATATTCCAGGGGACCAAAATCTCTATGAACCCAGGTGACTCCATCATGCAGAAAGGTCAAACCCTTCTCCCTCACAATCTGGCCCTTCTGAGCTGGCTCAGAACCCTCTCCTGGCCTGAGAATTTGAAGGACTCAACGGGATCCAGAGTTTCAAAGGGAGGCCGGGGAGCCCTGCGGGCTCAGTGGAAAGAAAGAAACTGCACTAAGAAACCTGATGGGTGTGCTTGGGGGTAGGGTTACTCCAGCAGGACCAGCAGGGGCAGAACAGCTGTCAGGGGCAGCTGTGGAGACAGGCCTTCTGGTGCCCTAGGAATGTAAATGGGACCCTGGCCTCACATTCATGATGGAGGATAAGACCACCTCGACTCCATAGCTGCAGAACAAGAAGCTGTGTGACACAGGCTGTGCAAGGCGCAGGGAATAGTGACTCCCAGAGGCCACCAGGCAGGCTGGCTTTAGCTCCTTAGTCTGGACATGTGGGGCCAGAGTATGTTCCTAACCTACTAGGCAGCAGAACCGAGGCAGGCAGCATTGAGGGGGCAGCTCAGGCCTGCTGCTAGCTTCCCACAGGGTTCAGACAGAGACAGCTCTCAACTGTCACTCTCTCTGGTGGCTCTGGGGCCCAACACTGCACCCAGGACAAGATTACTATAGAGTTGAAACCTGCTGCCCAATACCTGAGAAGAAATGGTTTGAAACACATTTCTAACTGCCTCTTCCTTTGAGTGTGGAAATAGCACAAAAAGAATGACACACAGTAAGTTATTGGGTGATGTTAAAATAGCCAACATTTCACATTTCAAGTTAACATGAAAGGCTCATTCCAAGTTTGACTTCATTCAATCAACAGAATGTGACCTCACTGCTTCAGCCACCTAAGTAGGGCCAGGACTCTGGAGGCCCTTTTTAGGCCAGTAGGCCATTTGCTGGGAGCTGTAAGGACTTTACGGATCTAGTTACAGACGGGGAGGCTAAGCCGGCAGTGGGCAGCAGATCTCCTGATTCTCAGCTTCACAGTGGGGACACCTGGCAGCCTTGCTCTCTGGATGAGTGCAGCCAGAGGCCCGTGGTAGACTGGCAGGATGGGGTGTGATGTGGGGACCCCTGCCTTCAGCCACTCCTGTCCTATACATGTGGAACTTGGCAGAGAAGGGAAGGGACTTGCCTAAGGGCCAGGACTAGCACTCGGCCTTTCTTGCCTCTCAGACTCCTGCAAGAAGCTTCCCCAAAGGACTGGTGCACAGCAGCCTAGAGAAAGTGATTGGGTTAACGGCTTTCCATACAAATAATCTGAGCGAATGAGTACATAAAGACTGGTTTCTCTATGGTGGTGTAACCATCACGAGTGCCTTGTTTCTGGACTAATGCCCAGGGAACGGGCAGGAAATGCAGTGTCATGGTGGTAGCATGGGAGGCTCAGACAACCTGCACCTGGGACAGGAGCTCGGTGATTCCTTCCTGGGTGAGGAAGACTACTTCACCGGTGTTCTGGCACCAAACCTCAAAATGTGCAGGGACCTCCAAGGCCCTCTTGCCAGCAATGATCACAAAGGGGTAGCCCAGTTTGTGGGCATCTTTCAGCCTGTTTCCAATGGTCAGATGGGCCCGGTCATCCAGCAAGACCTCCCCTCGGAGCTGAGGGGCCCTTTCAATGATGCAGTCGTGCAGGTGCTCCACGCGCTCTGTGGCCGCTGCCTCCTTGCTGCCCTTCTTAGGAGGGATGAGGCAGACTTGGTAAGGGGCGAGGAGGTTGGGCCAGCGGATGCAGTCTTCTGTAGACAAAACTTCAATGGCAGCAGCCAGGATCCGTGTCACACCCAGGCCATAGCACCCCATTTCAGCCAGGGACAGATTGCCATGGGCATTGGCAAACTGGGCACTGAAAATGGAGGAGTACTTGGTACCCAGGTAGAATGTATGCCCCACCTCGATGCCTTTGGTTTTAGTCAGAGGGCCCTGGCAGGCAGGGCAGTTTGTTTGTAATGAGTCTAGAGTCTCCTGGTTGGCTGAGAAACTGCAGCTGGGACAGATGACAAGCTGATCCTCTCCAATATCCACTGGCAGCTGGAACTCATGAGACATGGTGCCCCCGATGCTGCCCACATCCGCCTGAGCCTTGATGAATCGCAGCCCCAACCTGTTAAACAGGCTGCAGTAAGCATCGCACACCAGGCTGTAGGTCTGCCGGGCAGCCTCTGGGGAGGAGTCGAAGGTGTACATATCCTTCATGTAAAACTCTCGGCCACGGAGAAGACCAAAGCGGGGCCTGGGCTCATCCCGAAACTTCCTTGTCACCTGGTACAGCAGCAATGGAAGCTGCTTATAGGACAGGTTCTTCTGGGAGGCAACCAGGGCTGTAACGGCTTCCTCGTGAGTTGGTCCTAAGCAGTATTCCTTGCCATGCCTGTCTCTAAGCCTCAGCAGCTCCTTGCCCATCAACTGCCAGCGGCTGGTGGCTTGCCAGAGCTCTGCTGGGCAGAGGCTGGGCATGTCGATTTTCTGGCCCCCAATGGCCTGCATCTCCTGGTCTATCACCTGCACCAGCTTCTCCATGGCACGCACAGTGTAGGGCAGGAGGTGGTAACAGCCGGGGCTGGCTGGGAGGATCAGGCCCCCCTGCAGCATCAGCTGCTGGCTCTTACAGGTCAGGTTGCCAGACCTGTCCTGCAGGGACAGCACCTGGTCTTCCCGCAGGTTCTGTGGCTGGAACATGCGGGACAGTACCAGGCGCTGCCCTCTCCCAGGGGCACAGTGCTGACACCTATGGGGAAAGGGCCTGCAGAGCTGGGGGGTGCAGGTGGCCAGTCTGGACCACGCTCTGCATCTCGCCAGCAACCCTTTCATGGCAGCCAGCAGTGGTCACAGCACCTGGAGAGAAATGAGGCATGGAAATGAGTGTTCACTGGGTCCCGGCACCATGGCAGCCGCTTGGTCCGGCCTCCAGCAAACTTCCAAACAGCCACAGTAATGCTTGTTTCTAATATCCTAGCAGATCAAGGCACTGCTTCCCTTCCATTTTTTCAAAAAATCCATCAGCCCTCTGGGCCCTGTCCTTCCTGCCCCCTCACCAGCCCCATAGCCTGCAGCTTGGTCCAGGCCACTGTCACCTCCTATCTGGGCTGCTGCAACAGCCTCCCTGTGCGTGGGCCTAAGGGCTGCATTCCTGCTCACTCCAACCCACCTCTACACCACAGCCACAGAGAGGCATCCAGCACAGCACAGGTAGTAGCCTTCCTTGCCAGAAGTGACTTCCTGCTGCCCTGAGAGTGAGGCGTAAGCTTCTGACCTTCTGGAGATACATGGCATCCCCACCCTTTTCATACGCTGGGCCCCTCTGGCTCAGCTCCCTGCCACCCTCTCCCTCTTCAGCTGCACCATGCTCACTCTCAACACAGCCCCTCACTACTCATCCTCTAGATCTCATGACTGCCATCCTGTCTCATTGCCCAGACATCAGTTGCCTGGCCCCTGCACAGTCCACTGGCCTCTGTCAAACACCAGTCACTGCCTGAAGCAGCGGCTCATCTGGCTGCTTGGTTCCCTCCAGACACTGAGCTTTGCGAGGGCCGGGCCCCTCAGCCTGCTCACCACAGCGTCCTCCGCGGGCGCTCACTAGATGCTGTCCAGTGATAAGAATGTCTCTCCGTGGTTTACCAGACACAAGTTTCTGATGCCAGCGCAACCTCCCACAAGGGACTACACAAACGATTCACCTGCCACTCAGAGAGGGTGGCTTTCTCTATTACATTAAGATACAATGGCTTTCTTCTCCTTTGTTATATTATTTGGGAGATATTTCAAGAACGGAATGAATGAGTCAAGAATTTTAGGTTTTGGTCTTTTATGGCCAAAGACTTGAGTTATGATCCAAATGCCGGCTGCTTGTATAGTTTTAAACAAAGACTCACAATGCCAGAAAAGCATGTGTAAGCATTAGTCTGAGCCCAGATGCATGTTTGTGGACGTGATCCTGATCAGTGCTTTACATAATTGCTACGATTACTGGTATCAAAGTGGCCCCAAATTAAAGTTATTTCCCATGCGTTTTCGGGCCAATTTCTGTACTTGCCAAATAAATATTCAAAGTGAATGGCCCCCCACAAAAAGCTGGAAAAGAAGCTAAGGAACGAAGGGAAAACAATCACAATTGAAAAGAAGGAAACTGGAGAAATATGAGAGCGTTGTTCATGTGACTGATATGTACTAGCACACCGAAATCCACCACCCTGACAATCTTACAGAGAAAAGACTTGTGTAAGGAAGCTAGTGTTGCCAAAGGTGTTACTCAAATTAGTAAATCAAGATCAACAGTGTGAGACAAGGTAGAACATATAGCTAAACAAAAGGCAGATGGCAGGTTACAGCCTCCTTGAGTCTGTAATCTGTGAAAAAGGTAGGGCTATAAACGCAGATCTTGTAAACGATAATCCAGCAATGAGTGCTAATGGTGAAACATTCCATGCCAGGGCTGGGGATTTAGCTCAGCGGCATAAGTGCCTGCCTGGCAAGCATGAGGTCATGAGTTTGATCCCCAGTACCAAAAAACAAACAAACAAAAAAAAACGATTTCATGCCAATAAGGGGTGGTTTCACAATTTTTAGTGAGAACTAGGGTTCATAGTATAACCAGGTATGCTGAAGCTGCCGGTGCTGAAAATTACATATACCACTTTGAAATGACGACACAGAGAAATGGCTTGTGCTCTCATCAAGGTTTTAACTCTGATGAAACTGGCCTTTTCTGGAAAATGGCCAGGAGAACATACATTACTCAGAAAGAGAAGAAAATGCAAGGCCACAAGCCTATGAAAGACAGGCTAATTTTATGGCTGTGTGGAGATAAAACCTCTCTTGGTTTATCACTCTGAGACCCCTAGGAAACATAAAGTGATGAAGAACAAGTTAGGGACCATGTGGAGATTAAAAATGCAAAAACCCAGGTAACAAGAGTACTTTTTCTTGAGAGATCAGGGAGACTTTCTGTCCTACTCTTAAGAAATATCTGGAGGACCAAGGTGCTCCTCATGATGGACCATGCTCCTGCTAATCCATGAGGTTTAGAATAACTGGCTTAAGAATTCCCATGGCTCTCAGTCGATTTCCTCCCACTTAATATAACTCCTCTACTGCAGCCTATGGACCGGTAGGCTATAGCTAACTTTAAGAAGTTATTCACCAAGGAACTGGTCCTGAAAGCTTTCCAAACACTCTGATACAGATTTAACCCTTAAAGAGCTCTGGAAGGAACATTCCAACATCCTTTCCTGTGGCAGTTAACGGAGAAATCCTAGGCCGACCTAAGGACGCTAAGATCTGTCTAGAAGAAAGTGTGGCCCAAAGTTATAAAGGAGAGACTTTGAATACTGTGTAGAGGTGCCTGAGACTTCATTTGACCCTGCAGTTGATGACACTGTCACTATAGCAGAGGCCACAGGATTGACGGTAGATAACAGTGATATTCCAAGAACTGGTGGAGGAACACTCAGAGGAAATGTCTACAAAAGAACTTCAGTAACTTCTGGCTGAGGATCAGAGAATGCAGCTGAGAAGCTTCCTGAAGAGGACAGGTACCATCAACAATCAATGCAGCAAAATCTTCTGAAATAAAGGAAACCCTGAAAAAATGGACCGAGCTACATTTGTAAAGACCTACCCAGACAGACAAAAAGCCAACTGTCGCATTCACTTGCTTAATGACGTCATGTCATACTACAGAACAGAGTTAAAGGAAAGACAAAAACAAATGACCTTAGACCGCTTTTTAGTTCTGAAAAAGTTGAGACACAGTGAGGCAGAAGCAGGTTCTACTGGGCTTCAGACTCTCCCAAGGAGAGAAAGGACACCAGAGAGCCAGATTCCTGATGTTCTCCTAGAGGAGGACTCTTCTTCCAAACAACCACCACGTTCCATGTCATCCTCCCTTCCTGTGAGCCGAAGATATCAACTTACACGGTGAGAACAGTATGAAATTGCTTCTTCTGGGAAAGTAGGGACATTCTGTAACTTTTTGGTAAATACACTAGGAAAATTATTGGTGTTTTGGTAAACTGTGCATATTATACAACCTTTTTTCATTATGAAAAGGTTAAGGAATGCTTTGGAATGTTTAGAACGCATTATGGGTATTCCCATTATTTCTTATGAGAAAAAGTCTTCACTTACAACCAATCTGAGTTACAACCAGCCCTTGAGAACAAATTGAGTTTAAGTGACAGGTCCACTGTATTATTTTTCAAGGTTATCCAAATAATACCTCAAATATAATTACTAATGTGGGCCAGTGCTTCAGACTGCCAACAATTCTGAGTCATTCATTAGTTTCCCAGTACCTGCTCTGCATGGGGCAAGCAGACCCTCCAGCTCAGGTCTTTTCTAAGCTTCTAGACTCCCCAGTCCTCAGTCCAGTCAGGAGAGTTGCACACAAGCGTTTAGAGGGTTCGGCACACGGTGCCTGCTGCTGTTATTACTGGGTGCAACTTACCGAAAAGGGAGGTTCTGAGATGTGAAGTCACTGGATCAAGTGACTGAAACGGGTGTAGGGTAATTGCTGGAGAGCAAGGAACCCACTTCCAAACCCTAGGAAGCCTCCATCCTGCCGCGCTGCACAGCAGCAAGATAGCCCCACACCACGCTCCTGACCTGCTCCGCCTCATCCGGCTGACTACCCCAGTCACCCCACCCTCACCCCATTTGCCCATCCTGGGAACCCCGCGCCTCTCACGGCTACCATGGAGGAGGCCGAGAGCACGAGAGGAACTCTTATCAGTGTCTTAATGTGATTACAACCCCACCCCAACTCGAAGTACGGACGCACAAACGACCAATGGCACTAGTTCCTCACTTCATTCCTTCTCCCGGTGAACCCCTCAGGACCCACCGCCACCCACGCTCACCATCTACAGTCTCGGCGAGCGCCCCCAGTGTCTGTCGCGCCAAGCTAGCGCGCCTGCGCCAGCTAACCCTGAGCTCCGCCTCCCGCTCAACTAGCCAATCGCAAGCTGCGTTTACTGAAACGGGATGGGACGCGCTGGCCCTACCTCTCTTTAGATGCCTGAGTTAGGTTTTCCGGAAGTTGAGAGAGAAACCCGCTCCTTCCTAGTTCATAGATTGGCCTAGGCAGCAATGAGTAGTTCACCGTTCCGGAAGTGCCCTCTAGGATATATGGAGGCTTAACTCTATGGTTAAAGTCGACTTCCGCCGATTTGAGCCTGGCGTTATTGCCTGCGATTAGGCCCCCACCATACTCCGTGTGGGAGGAAGGCTGGTGACTGTGTAACCATGACAATGCCCCCAGGAGTGTTCTTTCTAGTCCACTCTATGATTTACCAGGCTTTCTATTTAAATAACTTTAAAATTGTGAAACAGTTCGAGGGTGGCACCTTTATTACAGTGTCTAAGGTGGTCTTTAAAAAAACAGAAATTCAAATTTTCACAAAACATTGCTTGAACTTGTACCAGTCATTTTGCAGACAATGAGCATAGTGAAGCGAGTGAAACAGACAAAATTCCCTCTATTCAGTGCAGTTTACATTCTTAACAGAGGAAAGGGTCCATAAACCAGTATGATGAAATTTAGGCAGGCCAGGCAAGAGGGCAGCAAAGAACTTGGTGATCAAGACAAACAGAACTTTGATACAATTAATTTTCTAAACATCGAAATTAAAGCAAAAAATCTACAGTGAAAATTAAAATTTCAGATAAATATCTCATCTTTAAAAGTTAGAGGGAAGAAGGAGAATAGAGTTGGGGCAGTGGTGTGGCTGCAGTGTGAACTAGGATGTCTCACTGACATTTTATTTTACTTTATTTTTCATTACGTTCTATTGAAACCAGAATCACTTACCTAGATCTCCAGGCCACTTATTTACGTATGTATTTATTTTATTTATTTTTGAGACAGGCTCGCTAAACTGCCGAGTGGCCTTGAATTTGTGATCTTCAGAGCCTGGAGTGCAGGGGGATTAAGGGCGTGAGCCCTCTCGGCCCACACGGAAAATGACCTTTTTAGCAAAAACCTGAAGGAAGGGAGAGTAGTGGCTTGCGGGTATTGGGAGTGTCCCATCTTGGTCGGCATCTGACCCCTCACAGCTCTTAACAGCTCTTAGTCCACGGCCCGCCGGAGAAGCGGCTCAGCCTCTGCTGTGCTGGAATAGCCATGCACACAACCCCGGCCTACTCTGGGGTGCCTGTCCATCTGAACAGTCTGGGCATCGATGTTTTATGGTTTCCAGAGTGACTCTACCATGCCGACTGGATGGGATTGGCCGGCCAACAGGAAAGGCTGCCTGCAAGACAACCTGGTGAGGCGGATGCGGAGGTCCGAGGACAAGGGTTAGAATCTCGATCTTAAGGTCAGGCCAGTGCCGCTCAGCCGGAGCCCAGGGCCCACTGCGCAGAGCTGCGTGGATCTGAGTTCCGGCCCGGGAGACCTGCGGTACTTCCACTGCCTAGCACTGTGGGAGCGGCTTTCACCAGGGAACCCAGTCCCAGCCTATATTCGCTAGCCTCCTCTTTGGGGGCAGGTGGGGCCCAATCATCTTCAGACTGTTTTGGAATCCTCGAATCCAAAGTCGCTTTTTATTTCTCATGCACATGGTTACATCTCTTCCAATCCCGGAACAGCCTGGCAGCAGTTCTCTGTACCCTGAGGGGTTAATTACTTCTCAATTGACTGTTCCCAGGCTGTGGAGCGGCCTAATGACTTGCTGTGTACAGTACCCCACATCTTCGGAGCACTTATCAGTGGTAACTAATTAATGCTCACGACCCCCTTGGGAGACAGCCAAGAACGCTGCATTTTCCCTGAATTTGCAGGAGGCCGCCTGGAGTCGCAGACCCAGGTCGGGAAGACCAGTGTCAGATTTGCTTCTTGCTGTGAAAGTCCAGGTGGTGGAGACCCCCATGTGGGGGAGACCTGGCATCTGGCCCTGTCGACCTAGCATCTGGCCTGGTCACCGTTAGTGACTTCCTGTGTGACATGTCAGTCAATCAGTTGATCAGTAATTTATTGGAAGCCTTGAGTCACAAAGCTCATTCCCATGAGGCCTGAAACAGCTGGGGGTGTTCGTCAGGGTAGCTCAGTGGCAAAGTGCTTCCCTAGCATGCAGGAGGTCTTGAGTTCAGTGCCTCTAAAAAAATAAAAATAAAAATAAAAATAAAAAGAGGCATGGTGGCTTACACCTGTAATCCCAGCACTCAGGAGGCTGAGGCAGGAGGATTGCCTCAACTTAAAGGCCAGCCTGTGGTACATAGTTCAAGGCCATCCTTAATTGCATAGTGAGACCCTGTCTCAACAAAACAAAACAAAACAAAACAAAACATGCTAAAAAATAAAAAAATTTAAAAGCCCATACAGAAAACATTCATTCATTTATTTATTATCAAAGAGAAAAAGGAAGCAGGGCAGAAGGATTGTCATGAGTTCTAGGCCACTCTCAACTACACAACGAGACCATGTCTCAAAATAAAACAGACAAGTGCATGGAAAGGAGTCCACAGAGCCCTGGGGGTACCCCCTGCCCTTAGTTGTACTGGAATCTCCCTGGGAGCAGGCACTGATTTTTCTCTGTTCTGTGTCTTTGGCCCTGAACAGAGGGCTTGGTCTGTGGTTGGTTGCTAGCGGACCAATCACTAGAGAAAGGGTGGTTTGTCACCCAGTTGGCCAGCACCCCTGCAGCCAGAGCTCTTGGCCTGGCACCATAGGTCTCCTGGCGTGGGGCAAGCACACAAAGGTGGGGTTAAAGACCTCTCCCAGCGGTGAGAGGCTTGCAGAGGGAAGAGCAAGATGCCGTTGGCACAGCTTTGCCCGGAGGGTGCAGGCGCTGGGCATGAGACCCACTGTGCAGCAGGGCAGGGAGGGCTTCCTGGAGGAGGGGACTTGGAGTGGCCCTACAGGAGCTGCAGTTCCATTTAACGAAACTTTGCCTCTTCTCTTGTGTAGGCTTTGGGTTATGTGTGAGCGGGGATGGTGAGCAAAATGTTAAGCCGTATGGAATCCAGCCCTCCTGTGCTGGTGGCTTAGAGAGGAGTACCGTGTCTGGATCTGAAGCTTACAGAACTCACTCACTTTGTGACCTGGCATGAGTGACCAGATCTTTCTGATCTTTAGATCTCTATGTTGGTGTCAGTAACCACCTTGAAACATTGTGAAGTCCAAGCAAACAACATTACAGAACTCTGTGAATTGAAGGTGCACCCTAAATATTAGTGATAGAAACCTGCCTTGTTAGGGCTGTTCCTATGTAAGGTTGCTCGTGCCATGAAGCAACGGCTTCTAAGTGATTAAGCAGGGTTATGGGTGTGGAGCTCTTGAAGTGTCCGGAACACAGTACTCAGGCCAGTCTGAACGACCGGACAGCCCTCCAAGGTGGCTCTGGCCTCTGTGGCCCTCTCCCAGGCCACCCCCATCCCCATCCACATGGCTCACTCTTCTCCCCTGGAGTCTGTACCAGTGTCGCCTTTGCCTCGAGGACTTCCTGAAACCCAGTTTTCCCTGTAAGGCACCCAACAGGCAGCAGTCCTGGCGCTCTTCATGGCCCTCCCGGTGCTGTTTGCTCAGTGCATTTATCACCATTAACTCAGTGAGCCTCTCTGTTTCCTCTGTTTGGTTTGTTTCTGTTCTGTCTGTCCCTAGGATTTTTTTCCTCACTGAACTGCCCCAGCACCTAGCCAGAAGATACCAAGTTTTCTCTTCGATACTAACTCAATGTTAAGTATTGTAGGCTTTCAGGTCGTATAATCGCTGTCAAGACTGTTCTGTCACGGGAAAGCCATAGATATATGCAAACAAATAAGCCTGGTCATATTCAAATAAAAAATGTGTTTTAAAACCAAGGGCAGATGGAATTCAGCCTGTATGCTATAGTTTTCCAGTTCCTGTACCAGGTCATAAATGCTCTGTAGTTACCTACTGAATAAATTAACTGGCAAAAAAATGGGTGGATAAGCACAAGACACTTGATCCAGTATCTGATATCACCTGGTACCCAATAAATACACCTGCCCTCCTATTTTGTTCTTAAAAACATGACAAGATAAAGTGTGATGTATTAAAGTTCCAACAAAAGTGCTCTGGGTGTACTGAGGTGGCAAATTGCCCCCCTTGGATGAGGGGAACTTCAAAAGTGTATTAGTATTTTCTAGAGAACTCAGTCAATCCCCCCCCCCTCTCTGTGTGTGTAGAAAGATTTATTTGCCTTATTTGATTATGGAAACCTGCAGTCTACAGACTCAAAGAGCCAATTCCTTGTCCAAGTCCTGATTCCTTCTTGCCGCAGGGAGGTCCATCTTTGTACCATTCAAGAATTTAACTGATTGGATAAAGCCTACCCACAGTAGGGAGGGCAATCTACTTTATTCAAAACCTGGAGATTTGAACATTAATCTTATCCAGTGGCGTCCTTGAAGACATGTTCAGAATAATGTGATATTCTGGGCACTGTATTAGTATGTTTTGCTACTGAAACCACATACCCAAGAATGGCTGGGTGTGGTGGCACATGCCTGTAATCTCAGCACTTGGGAGGCTGAGGCAGAAGGGTCTCCATGAGTTTAAGGCCAGCCTGCATTACATAGCAAGACTGTCTCTCTCAAACAACAACAGCAGCAACAGCATCAGCAACCTCAACAACAAAACACCCAAGAACAGGTACTTTATAGACTAGAAATGTACATCTTACAGTACCGGAGGCTGGGTAATCCAATGTCAAAGATTTGGAACGTGCTGTCTGCTGAGGCTTCACTTTGTTTCCAACATGGAACCTTCTTGCTGCCTCTTCCGCGGCAGAAGGGGCCAAAAAGGGATGTGCCCTGTGCTCTCACGTGGCAGAAGAGGTAGATGACCAAGAAAGGCCGGGCGGCTCCCAGAAGCCTCTGTTATGAAGGACATTAGTTTGTTCCCGAGTGCAGAGCCCTCGTGATGTAATCACTTCTCAACACCCCCTCTGTGGCCCCCCGGAGGTTTAAGACCCAGCGAGCTAGTTTCAGAGGGACACACCCATTCAAGTCAGAGCAGGCTCCTCCCATGCTGACACCTGCAGTGAACAGTGATTGCTCAGTGGAGAGGTGCCACGGAGTCAAGGGATCCAGGGTGAGGCATTGGCTTGGCAGTCAATCCCAGGATGCACTAGTAGGGAAGTGGGCAAGCGGCCCGGGGGGGGGGGGAAGGTGGGGACAGGGCGTGACGATGACTGGTGACTGCTGTGAGCCCCTGGGCCTCACTCTCCCTGTGGGCCTCTGGACTGGCCTCAGAATGACCCATTTGCCCTCCAGCTTTAGGCCTCCATCGGTTGAAGGCTGCCCCTGGTTTCAAGTGTGCTGCGTGTGCGGGCCGAGCGGAGCCCTCTGAGGAGGGCGGTGGGAGCGTGGAGGAGGCTGACTTGGGAACGTGCCAGGCGAGTGAGGTAGATATGGATGGGGCACCGAGGCTGATGCAGGAGAACGTAACTCCCGGTCTGTTAGATGTCCTGTGTGCTGACTTCGGGGTCTCACAGCATCTCCAGAGGAAGTTAGGAGAATTTTACTGGAAATAAGACAAATACCTCCTGGGTTTCTAGCAGAGGGTCCAGCATAGGAGGCCACTGAGGCCCTTGGTCGGGGGTGATTTATACAGCAAAGTCACAACATGGGCACAGCTCGGGTCAAGCTGCCGTCGGCCTGCAGGGTCACACTTGGAGCTGCCTAGTTAACTCTGATCCAGCAGGGAAGGGAGGCAGGCAGCAGGGCATCTGGCGAGCATCGTTAGCCTTAGTTTATCTGTTACTTCTCACATGGGCAAACAAGGGCATCTGGGGGAGCGAGCGGGCTGGGCCCAGGTGCTCTGGTCTCCCACCTGCATGTCTGATGCCTGTCGAGACCAGGTGGTACTGAGTACCGGATGGTTCTGAGTTGCTGTCTATCCCTTAGGGAGCCTGGAAAGCCTTGCTCTTGCCTCTCCCCCTTGAGGCCTGGTTCTCCTCAGATTCACCCTCAGCCGTGATCCTGGTGTCTTTGTGCTGACTTCCTTCAGGCCCAGTTCTTCTCTGGTTGCACATGGATTTCTGTCTAATTTGGCTGTCTTTAATAAGGTGATGCTTGAGCTGGCCTAGCAGGATAAATGCCATCTTGTTTAAGATTTTACTTTTCAGGGTTGTTTTGTTTTGGGGGACAAGGTCTTGCTATGTAGTCCAGGCTGAGCCTTGAACTCACTGTGTATGCCTTGCTGGCCTTGAACTCTTCAGAATCCTCCTGCCTCAGCCTCCTAAGTGCAGGGATTACAGGTGTGCCCCACTGTGCCCACTGTCCTTTTCAGGTTTTTTATACTCAAGCTGAGCCCTATTCTGAGAAAGTCACTAATAGTTGTTCCAGCAGGGTGGCACTTAGTGTTTGCCCTCCCTTTTGCCCAGTTGGAAAACTTTGGGAAGGACTCTATTGGCTGATCTTGGGTCATACGTTTGCTTTCGGGGTCAGTATTGTGATGGACAGTCTCTCCCTCCACTCACAGTTAGGGGAGGAGCAGCCTCCCCAAGGAGGGGGAGCGCTTTTCCCAGCAGGGAGGGGTGCCTGGCTGTGAGACAAGAGCTTGGTTTCTTTTATTTATTGGGTGAGAAAGCACGCAGAGGAGCTGCAGTCTGATGAAACTGTTTGCATGCCAAAGCAGAGCGAGTCCGCCGCACAGGACTGACTGGCTCGGAAACATGAACATGAAACCACTCAGGAACCCTGTGTTCGCTTTATAGGGCAACATATGTGACAGAGAACAGACTCCAAAGCCCAAGCGGTTAAAAAGCCACTTATCAGCACTCTTCGGCCTGCCTGCTCTCCGGGCAGCGTGACGGGGCCTCGGGAAAGGGTAACCTCTTCAAGCCTCAGCTTCCTCCTCTGTGGGAAACGGGAGCGATGCTGGCATGACGTGGGCTCCGGAGCATGGACTGCACAAGGCGTGTGAAACACAAGCCAGGAGACCGACCGAGGCTTGTTCTCGGTAAACCATTTTGATGGTGATGAAGACACAGTGATTTCCTGTGACCTGTCAGTGGGGTCCCTCATTGCTCAGTTAAATTGCCCTTCTGTGGCCACCAGGAGGCCAGTGGGGGCTTTGCACAGCTCCCCGGAGTCTGCTAGCCCCTTGCTCGCTGAGAGCATCCGTCTGCTCCTCCTGTCTAACACACAGAGGAGTTGTGTTCCAGCCAGAGCTGGGAGCGACAGATGCTTGAGCCGGTGGGACAGTAGGGGTGGGGGCCAGGGCCAGCTGTGGGGCCAGGGCACAGCCTGGAGGAGCAGGGGAGCCGCTGCCTCCCCACCCCCACTGGCCCGTGTGCTGGTGACCTTGGGGTGCAGCTGGGGTGGCTTCTCCCTCGAGCCTCGCCTACAACACTGGGGATCTGTGCCCCTCTGCTCATTTTACTGCCGAGCTGTAAGTGCTAAATGTCATTACCCTCCCACTCCTCGAACAAGAAAAAAGTTAACAGTCTGAGAAACGGAGCTATTTCACTTCATTTGGTATCCAGTCACCATCACCCGAGCAGGGCGCTCGGGTGGGGTCTGCTGAGGGCGAGGTGGGGCACTGCTGCTTGCTGCCTTAGCAGGTCCAGCCCCGTGACAAGTGCTGTCACAGAAAGAGGCCAGAGGCCAGAGGCCAGGGGAAGGCACCTCGTTAAGAGTCACTTTGCTTATCAGGATCCGTCCTATGTGACCCCAGAAGGTGAACTTAACTTGGGGACAGAAATGACAGAAAATAGTTCAACTCAATTGAAAGACTGATTACAAAAATTTAGGGCTGGCACAAGCACCTGCCTGGCAAGTGCAAGGATGCGAGTTCAATCCCCAGTACCAAAAAATAATAAATAAATAAAAAGTAATTTAGGGCTGTGGGAGAAGGAGTTGATTGTTTTATGAGGCGGTGGGCTCTTTATCTGCAACTCTTCCTGTCCTCCTTTCAGAACGCTCGATGGCGAGAGGGGTCCTGCTCTCGATGGGGGGCTGAGACAGGTGGTGACTAAGTCCTTTCACCCGAGATCCCAGAAGCCCTAACGGTGGAGTCTGTAACGCACTTCCCTCTCGCCAGCTAAGTGGGAGCGCCCGCCCGTCGAGGCTGCTAGTCCTGGAGGAAGGCGGCATGCGGCAGTGCTGTCTTCCTCCCGCTAGCTGCATGGACACGAGGGTTCTACTTTGCAGGGCTCCTCTGAGGAGCTCCTGCAGCATCCGCTGGATGATGGTTGTCCTCCCAGGGGCAGCGATGTCTTGTGGGCGTGAAGCTTTACTTAAAGACCGCTAGCCACTGGCTTCTTCAGTAACGGAGCCACAGTTCCAGGGACTGCCAGACCTGGCCCGAGCAGTGGCTTGCTGAAGAGGGCCAGCAAGGTCCAGATCCTGGGTCTTGGGGACAGTCACATCCCTCCCCCCACTGGGCTGTGGAGAGGCTGGCTACTCACCTGGTTAAGGGTGGCTGGGGTGGAGGGACAAGGGTGGCCAGCCCTGCCAGCTAAAGCATTCAAGTGCTTCCCTGGGTCTCCTGAGGCCTCGAGGCTTGCAGGCCTGTTTGCACAGCATGTCTGGGCTCTGAACTCCCCAGAGGCACAGAAAAGGACTGTTCCCTTCCATAGCCCACTCTCCCAGCTCGGTACCATGGGGGGTGCTTGCCCGGGTGCAGGACGTACCTGTTGAGTGAGTGATCAGAAGGACCATGGTCATCCTGGATTTGACAGAAACGAACCTGGCAAGGAGGCGCCACCAAAAGGGCCGAAGGCCCTGCTCTGCAGGTCTGAGCTTGGCCTTGCACAGTTTCTGCTCTTTGGGCCTCAGTTTCCCATTTGCAGAACTGACACATTAGTGTGCGGCTGGATAGGAGGTAGAAACAAAAGCCATGCTTTCTGGCTGAGCTTTAGAACTCAAGGTTCCTCGAAGCTGCAGACCTGGCCCAGCCTCAGGCCTGTGGACCTGCTAATGAAGTCACCTATTTGGGACTGGGGCGCCAGGTTACTGTAGTGGGGTCACTCGGCTCAATAGCCCAAATGAAGCCTGCCTTGCACATCAAGCCCAAGGCATGGCTGGGCGCCAAGTCGGATATGGCTCCTGCTGTAAAGAACCAGAGTCAAGTGGGAGGGGTGCACAGGCAGACACAGTGACAATCTGAGGAGAAGGAAAGGGGTGCGATGTAGAGGGACAAAGTGCCTGCGAGCCTCCATAAAGGAAAGGGAGGGATTAGTGAGAGGCGTGAAGGCTTCCTGGAGGAGGACCCTTTCAGCTGAGCACTTGGGATAGAAATGATGGGGGAGCAGAGCCAGTGGAGGACAAGATGTCCAAAGGCACAGGACCGAGGTGGCCTGGGAGCAGAGCTGGGGTGGGGTCACAGGCTGGTCTGGTACTTGCAGGGCGTGGGGAGCCCATCTCTAGACAGGAGACAGCAACCCGACATCTGCAGGGCTTCACACTCTGGTCTGTGACCTTGCGCAGTGTCTCAGTGCCCTTCTCTGTGAAGTGAGGATTATGATGCCTACCCTTCAGGGCCGTGCGGAGAATTCAGGAAGAGTGCATGTGTGAAGTCCAGGACACGGGGTTCCCTGATTCTCTTTGGCTTTTGGTTAAGGTGCGGACATCCCCGACAGAAGCTAGAATGGCAGTTTGTTAACTGCTTATGTGATCAGTACGAATGAGATCACAGAGAGAGCTTTTTGAAAAGGTTGGGACAGGAAGGGGGCCGTGAAAGGAGAATGAGTGACCCTGGGTACAGGAAAGGCCAGGAAGGAAATGGGGATAAGGACAACCGTCACCAGTTCTAAGTCTGGCTGGCAAGCTACCCTAAACTCAGTGGGTCTGTTAGGGCAGCAGAAAGAAATGGGGTCCTACCCTAGAGAAGATTGCTGTCACAGTCTTGGTAGAGAAGAGGGGTGGGTGTGGTGGACAGGGAGAGGCCAGGGACATGTGCACTGCTCTCGGTAGAGTCTCAGCCTGGGCCTTGCTGCAGTGGGGGTGAAAGGTGGCAGAGGGAGGGAGAGGGATTTCACCATCCAAAGTGGGGAGCCAAGATGAGCCATGATGCATAACCCGGGAGCCCCTCACAGGTGCTTGGAATGCCACCACCACTAGGGCTGGACTTTTCCTGTGGGTGTCGGTGACCGCTCTGCTTTGGTGTCAGCCCCGGGCTAGTATTGGAAAGCGAGTCTGAGGTGAGGGGTGAGGAGGGGAGGCTGCCGACTGTGACCTGCAGGGCTCTGTTTCTTGTCACACAGTGAGGCTGAGCCTGTCTGCTCTGCAGCTGTCCCTGGATACAGGGTGCTACTGTGTCACCTCGCTGTTAATGGAGCAAGGCAGCATTGTAACAGCTCTTCAGGGGGAGAAAAAGGTGCCAACAAAATCCTAAACCATCATGGGGCCTGGTTGCTGCAGGTGTATCCAAGGGGCACTTCTGGAATCTGGCAAGAACTCAAGCTGGAATTTTGGGTTAAATTAGCTCTTCTGTGGAGGCCACAATTGAACCCAACCACCCCATGATTTCTTGGTGGTTAGAATTCAAGTCTTTTACAAAATTCCACATGTAATATTTTGGGACTGTAAACCTGGGCATCGTGGTGCAGGCCTGTAATCCTAGCACCTGTGAGGCTGAGGCAGGAGGATTGCCTCAAATTTGAGGCCAGTCTGGGCTACATAGTGAGTTTAAGGTCAGCCTGAACTACACATTGAGATTGTGCCCCCCTTCCAAAAAAGATTTTAAGACGGTTTTCCAAGCATGTGAAATTCTAAAAATTCCCTCATTCTCTTGTAGAAGGTTCCAGTCTGGAGGCAGGGATTCCCTCAAGAATCAAGTCAAGTAGAGGTTCTATGGATGAGCTTTATTTCAAGCAGTTTGGGAGTCTTTTCAGGCCACGCTGACAGGAATGAGGCCTGCTGGAAAACGGGTAGGAGGGGAAGCTGCCGACTTCGACCTGCAGGGCTCTGCACCCAGCCCCAGCTCGCTCTCCAGGGCTCCACAGAGAGCGTGGCTCCGAGAATCCAAGGATAGAAACTTGGGCGCAGGGACTAGAAAACCGCGAAGACTGAGGCAGCCCTCTTCCATTCCTCTCAGCAGAATCGCAGTCATCTTAATTCTGTCCCTCAGCTATCAGTTTTCTAGTGGCCTCGAGCCGGTTTCCAGAGTCCTTTGCCATCTGGAATCAGGTCCTTCTGCCACATTTGGCATTTGGAGCGCCAAGGTTTCAAAGTCCCCATTCACATTCTTGAAAAAGAATCTGATTGGCTCCGCTTACACACCAGCGGCAGGGCGGGCCAATCACCAGCGGCGTGGCCTCTGAGCTCTCGGCTCAGACCGAGGAGGCCCGGCGTCCTCGCCGGTCCGCTGCGCTGTCCCGTTCGAGCTCCATGGTCTCGAACAGCAGCCGCACTAGCGCCAGCCGCCCCTGCGCCACCAGGGCGCGGGCCATCCCCAGCACCTCTTCGGTGTGGCCGCGCCACACGCGCTGCAGCTCCTGGCGCAGGCTGGCAGCCGGGTACTTGCCCTGGGCGCGGCGCAGCCAGGCGTCCACCTCGCGGCCCAGCTCACCGTCGCTCATCTGCGCCTGGCTCCACTGCGCCAGCAGCGACTCAAGCAGGCAGCCGAAGCCCTCGGGGCGGCTGGAGCCCGCGTCGTCCAGCTCCACGGCGCGCTTGAAGCAGGCCGCCGCGTTGGCGTCCTCTCCTTTGATGCGCAGGCACTTGCCGCGCAGCAGCTGCAGCTCGGGCAGCGCGGCGCCCAGCTCCGACTCGCCGGCCTTGGCTAGGAAGACCAGCGCCTGGTTGAGGGCCGCCTCATCTACTGCCAGCAGCTCCTGCACGGCGTCCACACCCATGTAGTAGTAGACCTGGGGGCGAGATGGGGGCTGGGCCGAAGCTCCGTCCAAATTACCTCCCCCAGTCATTAGTCCCCAACCCCGCATTCATGCAGCCCCCCCATTGTGTTTCTGGCCCCCCAGAAAGAGACAGTTTTGGAACTCTGGGTATTCTAGGTCCAAGGCCTCCGCTTCTAGCCATCCAACCTTGAGGGGGCCCATTCCTGCCCCTTGGGGCCTGCATGTGTAAACTGGATATTGCCGTCTCTTGGCGACCACTGCCGAGAACGGGAGGCACTTCTGGATAGAGCATAGCTCCGTACTTAGCGGGTGCTCAGACACCGGGCCTCCTCTACCTGCTCCACACATCACAGCAGAGCCTTGCCCCACAGGCTGGGGGAGCTGGGAGAGCTGCACCCCTATTCTTGTCAGAGCCCTGGGTGCCAGCTCAGCCCCACAGGCTGTTCCTGGTGAGCCCTCTGCCAACCAGGCCAAGCAGCTGCTTACCTGGCCAATGTCTAGGTAGGTCCTGAGGCCTGGGCACACCCTGACCACTTGCTCGAGGTCAGCCTTAGCATGTGCCAGGTGGCTTCTGTCGGGCATGCCTCCAAGCCCTGCCTTGGCCCGCTCCAGATCTTGCAGGTAGGCTGTGGTGTGGATCTGTGACAGAGGGCTGGCTCAGAGAAGGTGCTCCGGACAAGGCCTCTGCCTCCATCCTGCCCCCAGCCCAAGCCAGTCTTCCTCAGCAGCAAAAGGGCAGAGAGTGCCGCAACAGAAGCCCCAACCCTCATGGGGCTTGTACTTTAGTAGGGAGAGAGACAGAAAATGTAAGCAGACAGTATGTTAGGGACTGATCGGTGTTAAGAAGAGTAAGGAAACCAGGAAAGAAGGGAAAGCATTGGCACTGGCAGGGCATTGCTGACATTTTCAATAAGATGCTCTTTAGAGGCTGCCTTCTTTTCTTTTTTTTTTGGAGACAAACTCTTGCTTGCCTCAAGCCTGTGACCCTCCTGACCAGCTGGGATTATAGGGCGTGTGCCCCAGGCCCGGGTCAGAAGCTGCAGTTTGGTGTCCTGCCTCAAGGAAATTAGGCAGGAGGAGAATCGGAGATCTGGGAGAGGGACACTGTGGGCACAGGCCCAAGCCAGGGGTGCTGGGAGTGAGATGTGAGCAGAGGGAGTGAGTGGGGCTGGTGTCGCCGGGTCTGGCCGAGGTGTCCACACACACCATGTGTGCCCTTCCTCCTCTGACCCTCTGAGTGAGGAGTGAGTGGACCCCGGGGGAGCGTAAGGCCAGGATGCCCGCTACCTTGGCTGCAGGACCCTGTGGAAGCTCACTGCCTTCCCGTGCCCGGGAGGCCTCAGGTATAGACCAGCTTTGGTGGGATTCTTGAGAGGGTTATAGCAGACCTTGAGTGAGAGTAAAACATAGTCACGTAAATGTTTTATGGCTTAGTAATATGATTACTATCTTTATCACAATGATCAGCACATCAGCTATAGTAAAAGAATTTCCTGCCAGGCAAAATAATTAAACCTCTGAGACCAAGAATGGGATTTGCCACTAGGCTGATGGAAGATAGGGAAACCGGATGGGGGCTTTGGCAGCTCTGGGTCCATGGGGATGGCAGGAGGGAGGCAGGGCTCTCCTGGGTGTTAACTCGAAACGCTGACTGCGGTGGGCAGTGCATCAGCTAAAAATGTACCCAGTGACAGCCGCCAGCCCCTTCCAAGTTCTTATGATGTGCGCAATGCTGGGTTTCACATACAATCTGGTGACTCCAGAACAACTCTAGTCGAGGTGTGGATGGTCACCCACAGTCCACAGTTACGGAAACAGAGGCTGTGAGCCCAGGGGAAAGGGCCAGGTCCCTGAACGTGTGAGTGACGGCGTGAGGTTTGAACGGGGGCTGCCTGGGCCAGGCCAGAGCTCGGTGCGTGACATTAATCCACTGTCAGCTGCTGACTTCAGGGTGGCCTTATTGGACCTCCGATGCCTTTAAGGGTGGTGATGAGCTGCATTTTACAGTTTGGGGAACGCAGGTTTGGAGGGGTCAGCGGCTTGCAACAGGTCTCGAAGCAATAGGTGGGAGGGCAGATCTCAGCTTTAGTCACTCTGCTCCCCCAGGGCTAATCCGGACTCTCCTGGCAGCCCCCAGCCAGCACTGAGCGCGGGCTCCCTGCATTCTCACCTCAGCAGCTGTGTGCCTTGAGGCGTTCTGGGCTCTCTCCCACTGTGAGGGCTCCAGGGCCTTTGGGCTCTGGGGTCAGGGTCTGGCCCTGGTCCCTGGTCTTGGGATGGGGGCGCGAACTTCAGGGTGACCCACCTTGGCCCTTGTGCAGTATGCCTGCCAGTTGAGCTCTGGATCTCCTAGGACGTCCAGGGCCATGTTACAGGTTCCAATGGCCATGTCCTGCTTTCCTAGGAAGTGGAAGATTTTGGCCAGGCGATTGAGGACGAGAGGTTGGTCCTTGGCAATGTCGATGGCCTAGGTAGGGAGAGGGTGGGAGCGTGCTGTGTGTCTGCTCACTCACATGATGGAACCCAGTGCTTTGGCGTGACTCCCCTGGCACTTAGTTCCGGGTCACAGTCACGGTCGTAGTCACGGCCAGCAGACCTTTCTAGGCCTTGCAACCCTCTCTCCAGTTCATGCCCCAGCTTTGCCTGGGGCAGGTGAGGGAAGTACCTCTTCCATGCCTACAGGGCTCCCGGCAGGACCACAGTATTTCCTCCACATTGGGGTCCACTGCTGCCTGTCCTAAGTGACCTGCCTGAGGCTGCCTCGCTGTGGGCAGAGCTGGCACCGAGGCCCCACCACCGTCTGACCATGCAGACTTGCGGTGGGGTAGGCCGGGCGAGATGGTGTGCACACAGGCCTCAGGGGCTCGCAGCACGGGGAGGGTGCTGGTGTTAGGCAAAGAGGGGGAACCTCGAGAGAAGCTTCTGACGGAGGAGAGAGCAGAGAGAGGGGCTTGGAGTCAGGGTCCCTCCTGGGTGGGCACCCAGTGAGTGGTGACACCAGCCTTCAGAGCACGGGCGGCTAGGGATGCTTACCTTGCCAAAGCAGTCCAGGGGGTCAGTCCCCGAGTACCCACAGTCGTGGACGCCCATGGGGGTGGTGGAGAAGCTGTCCTTCCTCTCCAGCAGCATCCCGAGGTAGCACCAGGCCAGAGCTGGGAGACAGTGGGTGGGGCCAAGGGTGAATGGGGCCAGCTTCCCCTGGCGGTGTCGGCCCCCACGAAGGCAAGAAAGGGACGGCGGCATGAAGCCCTGGACAACCCAGGAAGTGACAGAGGGACAAGGGACATGCACAGGAGAGAAGGGACACATCCAGGGGCTCACCCGCTGTCTCGGTCACCTGGGGGCTGTTTCCGGGGCACAGCTACCCTCATGGTGCTGGCCCTGTCTGTCTGGCTGGCCCTGGAGGGTGAACACTGAGGGAAGACAGGGTGAGAGAGAAGGAAGCAGGAGCAGAAAAGGGCGACAGTGCCAGAGGCTGCAGTGACAGGGACAGGGACGGTGCAGAAGCCAGTACGCCAGCCCTGCCCTGGGGCCCCTACCTCGCTGGCCGGGGTCGGAAGCCTTGAGCACTTGCTGGAGCAGAGCCAGCGTGCGGTTGAAGGCCGGCAGCCTCTTCTGCTCCTCGCTGCCCAGCTCCAGGAAGATGCTGTCCAGCCTGGGTCCACAGGGCGATGTGGCCTCAGCTCTTCCCCTCCTCCCCAGCCCTTCCCCCGCCTGGGGAGCCCCTACCCCTGTGTCCCACCCCCTGCCCGGTGCCAGCCTCAGTCTGCTGGCCACACTCTGCCCGGAGCATCCCAGCCCTGCCGCCCCCTGGCCTGACCTGATGAAGAGCGTTGCCATGGTGAAGTACCAGCCCCTTTTCTCCTCCATGGGGATCTAGGGAAGCAGAGAGTGGTGCCGCTGTGACGGGGGTGCTCTGGCCATTGTTCATGGGTGCCCATGCTTCCCCTGAGCCCCAAGAGGTGGCAGGGCCAGCGGGAAAGGTGTTGGTCTTGAACATCCCGGTTACAGCCCCAGTTCTGCCAGGGTTGGGTTGGTGGCTTTGGGCAGGTTGCTCAGCCTCCCCGACCACAGAGGATCTGATGAGATGAGCCGGGCACCCCAAAGCTCAGTGGACTCCCTTCCTCGCCTCCCTCACACAGACCCTGATACCCACCTGGCCACCCCTGTGCCCTTCGGCTCCCCTTTCCCAAGCAGCCTCTGCACCCTGTCTGAACCCAGCTCTGCTGAAGCCTGGGACCCTGCACTGTTTTCCCATTATTATTCTTGCCAGCCTTGCTAGGTGTTTAGAACAACTCGGGCGCCATATAAAATATTTATGCTGTTATTTATGGGAGTAGCAGCTCTTGACTTGGGAAGGAATTTTAATGAAAGCCAATAAAACCCCCAGTGCATATCGACAGCTCTGCCTTGGGCTCCACCCCCGCCCTCCATCTTCATCTCCTGTGGACCCTCTGCCTGCCCTGCCCCGCTGAGGCCCCCACAGCGCTCCACACACCCTGGCAGCGAGCAGCTCAGCCGGAGCCCTTGAGCACGGCTGGGGTGGTGCCCGGGGATGCAGCTTTGAGAGGAGCCTGCCAGCCAGCTGGGGAAAGGGCCCCAGGCGTCCATCCCCCTGCCCTGGACGGAGTGCCAACCACCTGTCAGCGTGACCGTACCACCAGCGGAACACGCCCAGGCCCAGAGTTAAGGCGACTTGTCGGAGGTCACCCAGCTTGAGCATAAAGGTGGGAATCAAATACTGTTTGGCGCCAAAGCTCAGTGCCCTTCATTGTGCCAGGCTGCAGTAGGAGGCCCTCTGCTCAGGGTCGCTGAGCGAAGCACACCCAGGGTGAGCAGCGTGGACAGGCCAGGCCCAGCCACAGGTGTGGCTTTCCGTGGCCCTTGAGCAGGGAGCTGCACTTCCGAGGCTGAGACGGGCCAGGGCATCCCAGATGCAGGCCTCGGTATGAGCAGAGGCCTGGGGGTGTGGCGCCAGCAGCCTGGCGGGCAGGAGCGCAGTGTCTGAAAGAGGAGGACTCCACACTGGCCCGGGAGACCCCGGGTGGACTTGGAGGCCTCGTGTGATGAATCCACTGAGTCCTATGACTGCCCAAGAGGCTGCGCAGGTTGCATTTCTCAGCCCATTCTCCCCAGAATCTCCTCTGTGTGGCCCTGTGGGCAAGGAGGACAGGGGAGGAAGGGCGGGTCCTCTCTTGAGGACACTTGGTCTGGCAGGAAGGACAGACTTAACACGCGCAGAGGAGCCATCTGGAAGTTCCCGCTCTGGAAGTTCTCCGAGGCTTCCCAGAGGAGGAGGTGCCAGAGCAGGGTGCTTGAGGACGGGCAGGACGCCCGAGGGACACAGGAGAAAAGGCATCCGGGAGGACGAGGGTGTGAACGTGGCATGTCGGGATCTGCACGGAGCCCACGGCAAGGGGTGCGGAGGAGCCAGCAGGGGCCCCTCCAGAGGCCCCAGTGCCAGCCTCAGGACTCGAGCTCATCTGCGGGGCAGCGGGGACCACGGGAGGGGTGCAGGCTGGGGAGCCCCCAGATCTGGTGTGTGCTCCTCCATCCCCCTCACCTCGCAGGGGCTCCGGTCACCCAGGTGGGGATGCGCACTGTGCGGGGCTTCACTGCGAGCGCCGCTCCCTGGAAGGAAAGGGCGGCCCGAGGACGCGGGGCTCCTCCCATAGTGGGAGCATTTCCCCGAGCAAAAGGCAGGGGCAGGGAGCCGGGCAACCTTATCTGTGTTCCTTCCACAGGGCAGGAAGCAGGGGACTCGGATCTACGATGCCCCTTACGGGCCACTCTGACCAGGGACCTTGACGTGGGCCGCCTGCTGTCATGAGCCAGCGCTTGTGGCCCAGGCTCGCTTTGGGGCTGGCTACACAGTCACGGCGGGGAGAAGGACCTGCTGCCACTCTGCTCCTGGCAAGGGGGAGGCCTCGGCGACAGTGGGGGAGTGACGAGGAGGGCGGCCCCGGGGATGAGGCACCCCTCATCTGCAGAGGCGGCGGCCACGGGGACCCGGCCCTAGGAGGTTCTGGCCCGGGTGCAGCTGAGCAGGTCCAGGGCTGCCCTGGCAGCTGCTTCGTCCACTGTGCCTGCCTGAGTGCCCGGGGACAGTGAGGTCTCAGGCCTGGGAGTCTCAGCTCACCCCAGCTCCCCGCTCTGCAGGACCGCAGGCCCCAGCGGGGCCCCAGGTGGTTTCTTTCCGCACAGGTCCCTGTGCTGGGGCAATGCGCCCCCCGGGGCTCCTGGCGCAGAGCCACCCTCTTGTTTGGTGTCCAGGCCAACAGAAATTAAGTCATGTGCACAAACCGCACGGTTTGCGCACGACAGCTGGGACATGAACTCAGGCCGTCGTGGTCCTTGCCCCAAGATTCCTTGTCTACAACATGCAGTTACCCATCCCTGCATTAAGTGGCTGAGGACACTGCGGTGACTTACCCAAAGTCCCGCACCAGTGTGAACCAGTGGTCCCCTGTCCTTGAACAACGCAGCCTGACTCCTTTTCACCGAGCAGGCGCTCTCGCCACCTGGTGGCAGGATATCTGAATTGCAGGAGCAATTCCTAGGGGCTAACTGGAAAACTAAAACTGATTTTTGTTTTTCAAATCTATTTTATTTCAAGGAAAAAAAGAAGAAAAAAACTAAAAAGTTCAAAGCACATCAATCAGGGGTCATCCATGTACATATGTTGCATTTTCACCCCCAAATCACTCACCCAGAGCACATCTGCTTTCAATTGCCTGAACAATAGTCTTTCTCTTCAACGAACTCACAGAAATCAGCAGTCTAACTATCTTAGCTGGTTTTTTAAATATACATATATACATACACACCAGTATATGTTGTTTCTTTTAGCTTCTCACTTAGTGAGACAATATGAGGTAAAACTGATTTTTAAAAAAAGCCTCTTGTGCTGGTTCCTGAAATCCCAGCACTCCAGGAAGCTGAGGCAGAGGATGATGACCCGAGTGGGTGGCCCCTCGGGCCGCCCAGTATGTGCCGGGGGGAGTTAGTGAGGCAGGCAGGTGGATTTGGAGGTGCAGGCGTGCTGGGTTTTACTCTTACAGCCCTGCCTGACGTGAAGCCGGTGGAGGCTCTCGCCGTGGGGGCACCAGGCCTGAAAATCCTTCTTAAAATCCTTCTGGTTGGCACAGAGGCAGCAGCTGAAGCCGTTACCATGGGCAACCTGGAGAGCCACAGTGCATTAAATTAAATTAAAAGGCCTCTGGCTGCCCCTCCCTCCGTCCTGGAGAATGGAGTTGCTGTGAACCTGCTCTGCGCAGGGCCGGGGGTCCGCGGGGCAGCCTCACTTCTGGGGCCACTGCTGCCACTCTGGGCTGGTCACCCCACACTTTCCTGCTTACCGCAGTCCCTGTGTGGGGTGTCGGGTCTGTAGGAGGGACCATCACTGCGCAAGCTAGAGGGGTCCCCCAGCTAGCAGGTCAGCGGGAGGGGCCCAGCGAGGCCACGCTGAGCTTCCGGTGACACCTGTCACCCTGGCCCCGGCTCAGGTGAGTGTGAGGGGGCAGGTGCCAGCTCTCAGGCCCTCATCCTTCTCGTCCTCATGGAGGAAGGAGAATGAAACAGAAACTCACCTACTTGACCCGGCATGTCAGGCCAGGACTCTGGTTTCAATCGTGTTCTCCTAACATCCGGTGCAAAGAGCTAGTGTGTGTGCAGTGTCAACACTTACGTGGTCTTTTGTGGCCTGCAAAGTGAGTGTCATTATCCTTTTAATACAGATGGAGAAACTGAGGCACTACCGAGCTCTCAAGCCACACGGCCTGTTCTTAAAGCCACCGGATTGAAACCTGAGGAGGGTGCTCTTGTCACTATGCTAATAATAGCACAAAGGTTTTCTTGTTTGTTCTGAAAGAGGGACTGCTATACGGTTCAGGCTGCCCCTGAACTCACTATGCCCTTGAAGGAATCCCAGCGCTGGGATTACTGGCATGTGCCACCACCCCTGGCAATAATAGCAAATTGTATTGAGCGCTTACTATACACCAGGCACATCATTTATAGGTGTTGATCTGCTGGGCCCTCCAGAGCCACCTAGGAGGGAGGGGACGTTGTTACCCTGATTTTACGAAGGAGGCCGCTCTGCCGCATCACGGTCAGGTGGTTTCCAAAGTGACACAGCTGGAAGCACTCTGAACCCAGCACCCTGGCTCCAGGCTCCAGATCCTAACTACTGCAGCATAGCGGTTCTCCCCTACCTAAGCCTGGGCCCCGCCTGGGAATTTGATAGCCGTGCAGATTCTTCACCCACTGACTCACACTCTGCCCCCAACCCCCGCCCGGCAGGTTGAGGTTCAAGAGCTGCGGGCTGGACTCACGGGAGGGCATGGCGAGAACTCAGCGCAGGTGCCTTGTTTTTTAATGAGTTGGAGGACCCAAAATTGTGGTTCTCGAGATCCAGGATCCTACAGCTGGGTGGGTAAGCGACGAAGGCCCTTGTTGAGCTTAGGGTAAGCCCCTCCAGGGCAGGTGCAAGGCAGGGCCCCAGGAGAAGGGATCTTAATACAGGACCTCTCACCACCCCAGTGGTTTGAGGATCCGTGTGGGGCGCAGCTGTCTGGGGCTGGGGACACCCTGTTGGCTCTTAGGGAAAATATTTGCCTTGCAGTCTGAACTCTGTCCTTGTCAGCTACACACCTGCGTTTCAGAGTGGATTCCCGAGAGCTGACTAATTCTCTCCCCACCCACTGCTGGGGCCGGGCAGAGAGCAGGAGCATTTCTCTGGCTGTGCTGGGCACTGTGCCGCCCTGGCTTCCCTTAGCACTTTAGGAGGTGTGGGCCTCCTCCCCCGTGCACAGAGGAGGAGACTGAGAAGAAAGCCATGGGCCCAGGCACAGCCCTGGTGGAGGTGGGAGCTCTTCCCACCTTGTGGAGGGCAAGAAGGCTGATGCTGCAGAAACAGGAGTCAGGGTGTGTCCTTCCTGCAGGACCGGAACAGCGACTGTGGCAGGCGGTGGGCACAGTGCTCAACGCTGGGAGGGGACCGGCGAGCCAGGGATCCGCCAAAGACCACTGGCTCCCTTAGGCAGCCTGCAAACAGGACCTGCCTGGTGAGCAGCTTGTGAGTGAGGGTGGGTGTGCGCACAGGTGTGGTGTTTGGGGCCTCAGCGGTGAGAATGTGGCCCAGCTTGCATGGTCCCATGTGGACTTTACGCCATGAGCAGATGACTACGGTTCATGGCTGTCGCTTCCTTTCTGGCCTTAGGTCTGTCAGGCAGGCGTGGGCCCAGGCGTGTCCTTGCTTCGCTCCTGACTCACCGGACTGTCAGAGCCACATGACCTGGAGAACCAGGGTCACCACGTATAACCCTGGGTCCCAGTCAGCCACCAAGGCCAGCAGTAGCTGGCTTTTCTGGAGAGGCCTCTGCCCTCCACAGGGAGTCCCAGCACTCGGCAGCGGTGGCGGGTGTGACTCTGCTGGTGCACGTGTGTGTGCGCTCGTGCGTGTGTGCACATGGGTAGCAGAGGCCATGAGCTGACTTTCATGTTCTTGCCGTTAAGGGGATCTGGAGGCCGGAGTGAGGAGCAGACAGGAAGTCACAGAGCCTTACCCTGCACACAGACGGTGCTTGTTTTGGATTGCAGGCCGATGGGTCTCTGATTTTACAAAGTTGCTCTCTCTTCTGGCTCAGCAAGGCGGCAGTCCTGGCTCTTCCCTGCCTGTGGGGTGTCATCTGCTGGGCACGGGCTGGGCGCATGCAGCTGCCCACCCCCAGTACCTGTGGTGGTGACCACGCAGTGGGGAGCCTCCCCTCCCTCCTGCACCCCTCTGCCTCCACCACTGGCCCTGTCCTCCCTCTTCTGCCCTGGTGAGAGGCCTGCATGTGCCAGGCCCGTGGCTGTGAGTTGAGGCCTGGCCTGTGGTAGGCACTGTGTACTGTCCAGTCCAGAAGGCACTGGCGAAGGAAGCCACCATGTACGGTTCCGCCCGGAAGCTTTGCGGGGAGCTGGAGGGCCAGAGCTGGATGGTGAAGGGCACAGTACTCCCGCAGGGAGGGGGTGAACCAGCACAGTGTGTTTGGGGACTACAAGTGGATTAGAATTACTAGGAAGCAGGACTGAGAAGTGTGCCCAAAGTGGGAGGAAGGAACTGGATTCTGGAGACTATCTCAGCAGCTCTTTGGGATACCCTGTCCCCCTCCTCATGTAGCTTTGGGTTGCCATCCTCCCTCCCTGAATTTCAGCCATTCTGGAAGCCCTCATGTACTGAAAGCTCCTGCCCCAGGGCCTTTGCACATACTGGGGCCCCAGCAGGAACACCTGCACCCATTCCTGCCAAGCCCCGCAGCCTTTCTCAGAAGTCTTCCTCAGCCACTCCTCAGGACACACCCATTGCTACCACTCACGTGACCTGGTCTTTCCAGGTCACTGCTGCTGATGCCAGCATCTGGTCCCCCTGCCCCCAAAGTGCCCTTCCGTATCAGCCTCTGGGGTCGTCTGTGGTCCAGGAATCATAACGTCTGTGCTGCAGGCTGTGGCCTCTATCAGCCTCTCCAATTCGTCCCTCTGACCCTCGCCCAGGGAGAGACAAGAGACTGAAGGAACTCGGTCGCTCCTCCCTCCCTCCGTGTCTCAGTGGCAGGAAATTCTTCAGGGCAGGGCTGACACACAGTAGGCGCTCAGTAACTGTCAGGAGGTCAGCAGGGGCTTCTCGGAGGCCCTCAGAGCCTCTGGGCACACGGGCCCTTTCGCTCCACCTTGTAGCTGGAAATCACAGAAACCCTGAGGCAGGGATCACTCTCGACACTCGAGCAGCTGGAGACCAGAGAGGACAAGTAACTTGCCTAAAGCCACACAGCAAAATAACAACAGCACTCGAACTCAAGCTTCCTGACTCTGCCTGCTGAAATCCTTATCATCATCACTCTTCCCTGAGTCCCTGCTTGGTGCTGGGTACTGCACAAACGTGACCTGCTCCTGGACAGCAAAGGGAGGGGACCCCATCCCCAATCCCCTCTTGGCCACAGTTGCTCCGTGTAGAGCCGAGGGGCAGTGGCTCGTGGGGCCCCAGGTCATGGCTCAGAGCCCAACAGTCCTGTGGCCTCAGCAGCAGCTCGGGCCTGGGCCGGGCTGCGCTGACTGCAGAGGGAGCAGCCAGCCTGCCTGCTGCTTGCCCTCCCCTCTGCCTTCCCGCTCCCCTCCTCCGGAGGCCTCCCACACTGAGCACCCGCAGAGAGCAGGAACGGGTCTCAGAGGCCAGGGCCCCTTCCCGCGCCCATTTCTCAGATGGGGGAGCTACAGGCAGATCGAGGCCTCCACTGTGCACGCTGCCGGGTGAGGTGAGACTTACGTCCCCTGCTCCTGGCCTTAGGCTCTGGGCCCCGCTCCACCACTGTGACCAGTGGCCACAGCCACACCGGAGGCACACAGGCCTGGCGGCCCCTTCTCTGCAGGGCCGCCTGGTGTTCAGGGTTCAGGATGTAAAACTGGAGACTCAGATCCCCACAGGCCCCATGGGAAGGTGATTGCCACACCCAGCGTGGGGGAGAGAAGCCTCACAGCTGGAAGGGTGGAGAGTCGCCCTGACCCTGCCCATCCTGTGCCTGCTCTTCTGGGAGCTTTACAAACATTCTAGTGCCAGGCGTGGTGGCACATGCCTGCAATTTTAGCATTCAGGAGACTGAGGCAGGAGGATCTCCTCGAGTTTGAGGTCAGCCTGGAGTACAGAGCAATACCCTGTCTCAAATGACAACAAAAAGAAAAACCTCCCCCAAATCACATTAATTAAACATCAGCCAAACAAGAAGGACCCTAGGATGCATGTGCCATTACAGTCCCCATGTCACAGGCAAAGGACACTTTAAGACACTA
>PVJX010015802.1:0-41741 GCA_004027295.1 Dolichotis patagonum | reverse complement strand
CAAAGAGTCGTGCCGAGATGCAGGTCTGAGCAGACTTTTGATCCAAACAGCCCAGGCCACTCTACGGGTCCGAGAGTTTCGGGTCCCAAAGAGACAGCCCGAGATGCTGCTTTCTGGGAGACTTCCTGGGGGTGAAGGCCACACTTTAATTTTTAAGTTGGTTCCAATTTAGAAAAAAGGGTAACATGGAGGTTGTGTTACATACGGACAGGCCTAGATATGGATGCCCTCATCTCACACAGAGTATCTACCATCTGATAAATGATACAGAAGAGATAAAGAAGTCAACCTTAACACAGCTGGGCATGCTGGCACAAGCCTGTAATGCCAGCACCTGAGAGGCTGAGGCCAGAGGGTAGCTGTGAGTTGGAGGCCAGTCTGGGCTGTGTGTCTGCCTCTCCTGTCCCGTTCCCAAGCCTGTGCCACCTAGATAATGCTGCCTGTCTCTTCTCAGGCGAGGCCATGAATTCCAGCTTTCGGTCCAGGCCGGCTTTGTCTGTTGCTAATCCTGCGGCTTTCCTGTGCCTCCTCTACAGTGAGGGCAGCACTGACACTACCACACAGTGGTCATGAGGATGAACGCGGTCAATACAAGCAATGAACTCAGAACAGCGCTTAGTCAAGGAAGACAGCTTTAAGCACAGCTGTTCTCACCAATACTAATACTGCCATGGTTAGCTAGCGCTCTTACTATTTTCACATTTACAGTATATCTTACCATCTCTCGTTACAGTACAAAAACTCCCCAAATTTCTATCGCTTGCCCAAACTGTTCTCCAGACTCAACTCCAGAGCTCCAGACCCATACAACCACCTAACATCTCCATTTAGTATCTCACAGGCATCTTAAACTTAACAGGTCTGAAACAGAACTCTTCTCCCATCTCTGTTACACATCCTTGCTGCAGGATTCCTGTGAAAAACCTACTGATGTCTCACCCTGCCCACAACCTCGCTAGACAGCACTCACATGGCGCCCTAGACTGAGCCTGCCTTCAAGTCCTGGAGAGCGAGCCAAGGCTTGCGACAGTCCCCACCATCCACTGCCGAGCCCCTCATCACCCCATCCAGGGGCCATCTGCACTGACTTCCTCCAGCTGCTCAAACACCTGGGCTGCCTCATGCTGCAAGACTTCCAGACCTTCTCTTGCCCTGGAACCTCTTTAGTTCTGTTTTCTGCTCAACCTTCACCTCTCAAGCTTGATGTCTGCTACTGGTAAAGACCTTCCTGGGTCTCCACCTAAATTAAGCCCTTTGTTTCATCTTCTCATGTTATTGCCCAATACTTTTTCCTTTCTATAAAAACCAAGAAGCATGTATTTTGCTCACAACTCCTGCACAGGGCTCAACGTAGTATCTGACCTATAATAGTACCCAGTAATTACCTACTGAATAAGGCATAGCCTAGTCATCAAATCAGCAACGCTGCTAAGAACCAGGCATTGCTGATGTGACAACCAACCTATGTGTGAGAGCTAAGAAAATACAGCAGCTCACTATAGCACACACTACCCCTGGCCTCATCCCTATTTTATGTCTCCAAAGACTTGTTCTGTTCTTTCAACTCTTGCTTAAAAGTAACTCCTGGACTTCTTAAATGAAGCAGAATTTAAAAATTACAAACCCACTTTAAAAACTCAGCTCAAGTGTTATTTTCTCTAGAGAGCCCTTCCTTGGCCAAGTCAAGGTAAGATCTTCTGCTTATGGCTTACAAATTGTCTGTTTTTTATCTCCACTTATACACTTGCCATGCACTACTATTACTATCTTTTCATGTCCCATCTCTCTACTTATTTTTTTTATTTTGAAGAGTAAAACAGAACAGTAAAATGAAATAAAACAGTAGTAGGACAGTAGGAAATCTACGATCGTTATTATATTGCATATTGTTGTCTTCTAAATAGTTGCCCAGACCACCAGCCCCGGGCCTGCAAAGTCAATCAAACAATATAAATGTCAAGTTGTTTCCCTACTTCAGTTACTTCAGTTATTCTCATCTCAGCCTGTGTTTCATCTGGGTTTTAGTTATTAATCAGTTATCAGAAGAGCCACTAGTAAAGCTTTTTCCCATTCTATTGTCCTGTTTGTTGTTTCTTGATATTATTTCCTATAGTACTGGGATCCTTTTCAGGACGTTTTTGCCTATAACTATGGCTTCAAGTAAAACAGATTTTTAAATACTATGAATTTATAGCATCTAAAATTGCTTTTATTTCTACCATTATAAAACTTTACAAAGTTGTTTTCCCTGTATTCATTTCCCCTAATTTTGTTAGTTACTTAAGTTTCTGCATGGGTATCCCAGTGTGTTCATACAAACTGGTTTCACTGACTTGCTCAACCGTCTTCATACTAACTGCCATGAATTTATATTATCTTCAGTCTGGATCTGAGATAACTGCTACCCACGTGTAAAAAGCACTTCCTTTTATTCCTTTAATTGTAAGGGTACAATTATACAAATAGTAAAGGTTCAGTACTTATAGACATGTTATAGCAAGTTAAAAATAAGATAGTGGCCTCTGCCCATGTTCCTGCTGCCTGTCACATAAACACCCTGCTAAATTCAGTCAGCCTTGACTGTCTGAGTCCAGCTGCTTTTCCTGTAATAACGCACTGAGTCAATTTGACTATTCTCAGGTTGTGTTTTCCTTAGTTAAAATAACAGATATTATTTCCAACTTGTTTCTAGAGCTTTGGTTGGGACACAGTAGCCCAGTCAAGGACACCTTTAACTTTACCTGCTCCAGTCAAAACCCCTCCCCTTGCTCCTAGGATGTAACTTAATTCGTGTAACCAATCATGTAATAACCTCCCATCTGCCTTGTACTTCCTGCTTGCAAACTGTATTTAAACTGAACTCAAAGCTGCCCACTGCTGGTGATTTGGACTCTGTTATAGTCCCCCAGCCCACTGGTATAAAATCAATAAGGTTGCCTTCTAGATTCCTTGGTGCAAAGAGTCTTCCATTTGGTTTGACTTTGTTTTTTCTGCAAGATAATCACTTCTTTGAAGCTTCATAAGATGTCTTTGCGTTCTTACTTATATAGAAACTAAGTCTGGGTAGCCCTCTTCAGGAACAGTACTTCCTATCTTTCTAAGCTTCTACCAGATGAAGTGTCTAAATGTTTTCAAAGTGTATCACAACCTCTTGTTCATCCTACTTAGTTTTAACCTCTCTGAATCTCAGTTTTCTTACAAAACAAAATAACTGACAGCACAGAACATACAAAGTTAGGACGGTAGCTCTGTGGTCAGCCGGACCCAGTGGTTCCAGTGTTTTCTCATTGTATGACCTTGAACAAATCACTCAACTTCCTTTCTCGGGTTCTATCTGTAAAGCCAGTTAGGAACACCTACCTCAGAGCTGCTCCACCGATGAAAACAATAAACACCCCACATCAGGTCATCGCCTACCCCGTGCCACCCTCGCTGTGCTTAGTCTGGGTCTGCCATGTGCCCGTCCCATGGATTTACTATAAACTCACTGAGTCTTCTCCCTGCCAAGCTCCAGCTGTGCCAGGTTCTGTCATTCTCAGAATACCACCATTTTTTATGATTCAAAGCCAGGCTGTGCCCTCTCCAGAACATATACATTGGACCTGCCCCATGCAGGGACCTGGGGCGCCAGGAGAACAAGCAACTACTCCCCTCTTTGGTGAGTGGCTGTGAGCGTGGCAGGCTTTGGCAGCCTGGATGAGGGAGACCCTGGCGTCTCTTGGGACCTGCCCCATGCAGGGACGTGGGATGCTGGGAGAACAAGCAACTACTCTCCTCGTTGGTGAGCGGCTATGAGCCTGAATTAAATATCTCATGTCGTCCCGTCCTGTCCCCCCACCCTTTAGCAAATGGGAGCCAGTGAACTAGACATCTTGTGAGAGGTTGGCTATGTTGTTTTGTATGAATTCTCCATATGCAAAGATATGGACAACCATTTGGAAGAAAACAAGAGACAATATGATAGATAGTGAAGATCTCTGGTTGTCTAGCTTTGAAATTTATGCTTTCCCCTATGTCCCGTTTTGTTCTGTTTTGTTGTGTTTAATTTTACCCCCTTTAAAATTAAAAAAAAATGCAGAACATATACCTCCTCTGCCCTGTCCTCCCCCTTTGTTTGCTATGTAGCCCAGGGTGGCCCACAACTTGCAGTAACCCTCCTGCCTCAGCCTCCCCAGTGCTGGGAGTACAGGATGTGCCAGCACACCCGGCCCTAGCCTTTCTTATGCTAGTTCCTTCAAATTCTTCAAGTCCCAGTTTAGATGTGTCCTCAAAAATGTCCTCCCTAAAGACCATTTACCTCTTGAATTATCTTTGTCTCCCTAGTGTGAAAGTCTGAGAGGGCAGAGAATACCCCAACTCCAGCATCTAGAACAATGTCTGGTGAGGAGTAGGTTACTCGATACATATGTGTAGAATCAACGTACTCAGCAAGGGTGTAGTTCACCAAGTAGATTAGGTCCAGGATTCGAATAACCTGTTATGCTATGGTGGGCAGTTTGGCCTTTACACTGCAGAAGGCAGGGCGTAGGGTAATGGAGCAGGTATTTCCCACGCCTTAGTTCTTGCAGCAGTCCTCGAATCATAACCAAAAGTGCATCTTGCACGACTGCTTGAGACGAGTTGCTCCCTCCCCAGTTACTTGTATGTTGCTGTTGCTCATGTTTTGCTATAGACAGGATTTATCTCACGCACTGTGTGTGTTCTGCTTCCAAAATGACATTCATATTGGATAGGTGGCACTGCACTGCAGGCACCAGGAAGCAGCTTTACCTGCAGGCAGGGCCACCGAGACAGCTGAGCTCGCATCGGCTCCCTCACAGTGGGAGCGGAAGGGAGACCTACCCTGGGAGCAGGAGCCCTGAGAGTCCACCAGGGCAAGAAGAACCCTGCTGCCTTGCACCTGCCCTGAACGGAAGCATAGCATTAACTTTGGGATCGTGCTGCTTTCTTATTAAATGGTCTCTCTTTAAAGCATTCTTTAAGCTGCATTTTTGCTGGGAAAAGCAGCTATGAAGCTCCTAAATCATATATTTGTAAGAAAACTTGTCTCAAAAGAATTTTAACAGAAGTTTTAAAATGTTCAAGAAAAATTTTTGGGTGGCAAAATATATTATAAACAAAGTTCAAGTATAAATTGACCAAATATATACTTGTAAAAAATCTAATTCCTATTGTATTAAAAACTCTTACAAATTAATAAGACAAAAGACAAATAACTAGTAGCAAATACGCAATAAATAAATAAGCAACAAAAGTACCACTGAAAAATATTAAAGATAAATAATTTAGACAAATGCAAATTTTAAAAGGGTGGCTGAATCTGACTAATGCACATTGCATGCATGTATGGAACTAGTACAATGAATCCTATTAACATGTACAATTAATATGTGTTGATTAAAACAACAAAAAAATTTATACTAGATTTGAGAAGATGTATAGAATTGTTAATAACCTGTGTTGAGGAGAAAGTGGACAAACTGATGAAAGAAAGTGGACAAACTGATGAAATAATCAGCTGGCATCCATCAAGGATAAGGCACAAGCACATGATTATGTGTATTAGGCATACTCCCCGTGTTCACTGTGTTAGGAGAAGCAAAACACAAACAGTGCTATTCTGCATCAGTAGAATAAGAACACGACTCAGCAAAAACACAGCTCATTCAGCATGACACTTGGAGACTCAAGCATAATGCAGAGGAAGTGGTCAGCTAGTTCTGACATTCTTGCAACCACAGGAGAGAGGGGCTGGGTTGGGTCTGCGTGGAGGCACAGGCTGGGCACACGTGGAGACAGATGAAAGGAGGGGGCCGAGTTGGTGCTGCAGATGCCCTCTCTTTTTTTCTCCCAAGAAAAAGCAACACAAAGAAACCATGTGTCTGACTCCCATGGGGAGAGCCCCATGCTGGGCCTGTTTTCTATGAGGGGCTGGAGTCCTCTGCTGCTGCTGAAGAGGGAAGTGGATGTCCACAGCTGGAGGAGGAACCAGCACAGCGAATTCCAAGACACCATAGGTTTCCGCAAGTGTCAGAAGATAGAAACTAAGAAGTTAATAAGGGAGGCAAACGCCGTGACTACTTTATATATACTCTAAGCATTTTTTCATAACACATCAAAGACAAGGGTGAAATTTATCCATAAGCACTGATTTTCTTTTCATGGTGTATCTCCCCTTTTTTAAAATCAAAAGTGGGCCCAGGGATGGTTCTAGCTACTCCAGAGGCTAAGGCAAGAGAGTCCAGAAGTTTGGGGTAATGGACCAGAAGTTTGGGGTAATAGACCAGATTGGGGCCAGCATAAGACCCTATCACTTGAAAGAATGGAAGGGAGAGAGGGAAAAGAGAAAGGAAAAGTAGAGAGGGACGAGGGGCGAGAGGGTGGAGGGGAAAAGGGAAGGGAAAGGTGGGGAAGGGGGGAATGAAGAAATGAGACTATAGGAGATGGCAGAGGTATTTGAGAATTCTCAGCAGTGCTGCTCAATTTTGCTTTTAATCTAAAGTGTTTTAAAAACTAAAGCCTATGTTATAAGGTGAAACTAGTTCACTAGTACAGACATTATAGAGCTCAGTGGACACCTGGGGCCCAGGTGACTAATGTATCAGCCCCAAACTGTGACTCTGGCCCCTCGTGCCCTAGGACATCTCTTGATCTGCTTAAGGGCACTTATGTCTGAGCATCTATGACTGCACAGGGCTCACTCGGGTGAAGGATGAGGAGGGCACAGACTAAGACAGCAGGGAAAACAAAGGTTAAGGCGCCAGAGAAGACAAAATCCGCAGGGCCATCCGCAGGGCCATCACTGTCTCCAGGAGCCTCGAGGCTCAGCCCTCCTGACCTCCGTGGCTGTGAGGCCTTTCTGCCTAGCAGTGTCTGCATCTCTCTTCTCTGGTTTATCTTTTCCACTCTCCTCAGGTACAACTCCAAAGCAGCTATCTGAAAGTTCAGCCAAGTACTACTACCTCTGGGCTGAGCTGGGCTGGCCCGGCATGCACAAGGCCTGACCTTCAACCTTGCACCAAAAAAACAAGCAAACAAGCAGCACACTGTTACCTCTGCCAGGCTGCCTGCTGAGCCAGGTACATCGCAGGCGCTGCCAGCCTATGAGCAAGCACCCTCCACCTGGGGTGGTGGGCTGGCCTCCCTGGTGCTGCCCGTTTGGCCTTAGCCCAGTCAGTATGGTCCTGGGTTGAGGAAGCAGTCACCCCTAGAAGGGACCATGACATAACAAGTGCTGCAAACCCAAGCAGTATGCACTGATGGTGGCAATGCCTTAGCAGAAGTTGCACGAATAGAGAACACTGGCAAGCACAAGGTCCTGAGTTTGATTCCTGGACAAAAAAAAAAAAAAGAGTAGAGAACACAAAGAATGACACCTGAGCAGGAATAGACTCGACAGTAAAACGTATGTGTGCAACCCAGACATCCAGACAGTCCTGAAAGGCCCATTCTCAGCATCACTATTTCTTCTCCATCCATCCCAATCCATATTTAGGGTGGGGAAGCACTGAGGGAGGATCTCACTATATAGTTCAGGTGGCTGTGAACTCACTATGCAGCACAAGCTGGCTTGGAACTTGCAACGAATCTCCTGCCTCAGCCTCCCAATTTCTGGGATTATAGGTGTGCACCACCATGCCCAGCAGTCCCATCAATTGAAAAGCATCTGTCCCTCTTCCCAATATTCTAGGGATGGGGGAATTTTACTCACTCAAATATCTGTTCTTTTAAGATCTGAAATGATGCTATGGCAAGAATTTGCCGGTTCATTCCTAAACTAGGGGAACTTTTTCCATAGCTATGGGTATATCCACATTCTTACATTAGCTCTAATTTTGGTTTGTGAACTTCTACTGTTACAGCATTGATTTAGAAAGACAGCCTGGTCTATACAACTGATACCACACTACAGAAATGACTGGTTCTGACCAAAAAACTTGCTTCCATGGCTGGGGATAGAGCTCAGAGGCAGAGTCTTTGCACAGGACAGGAGCCTGAGGCCCTGGGTTCTGCTCCCTGAGGAGCCAAAAGACAAAGCCTTGCTTCCTGCAACGTTAAGCCCTTCTCAGGCAGCTCCTGCAGTGGAGCCTGGGAGCCAGACCTCCATGAGGACCAGGAAGGCCATTTTCTTCCCCTCTTGCGAAGATTCCTTAGTGGACACTGAGCTGCAGAGCTAGCACACCAGCAAGAGGACCAGGGAGATGGTAACTAATCTTGTAAGCCTCCTTTTAAGAAAGAGTAAAGTTATTAGATCCATTTATTAAATTACTATACAACCATAAGTAGTCTATGAGAATTGCAGTGAACTGAACATTTTACAGATGTGTTTTGTTTTTACACATTACATTTTCCTGAAAAGCATATTTGAATTAGAATTCAAGCTGAGGATTTAGCTCAGTGGCATAAGCACCTGCCTGGCAAGCACGAGGTTGTGAGTTTGATTCCCAGTACCAAAACAAAAACAAAAACAAAAAAACCCCAGGAATTAGAATTCAAAGAATTAGAACATGAGATCCTGGCTAAGTGGGTATCTAAGGTGGCGCGCGCGCGCGCACACACACACACACACACACACACACACAATTTATTCTCCCCTAAAGTGGTGCGGGCAGGACAGACATTCAGAGGAGAAAATGTTAGATCTCAGTTCTTTTTATTACCAGAAAAAAGAACAGGAGGTGAAGTCAACACTGACTTTAACCCTGACTTCTGTTTTAGTCTTCCCAGGCTTTTGCAGACCTAACTATTGCAAACTGATCATTATACGAGATTCCAAGGAATACAGAAGTACATGTTTATGGTCCTAAACAAAACAACATGATGAACAGATCAAAACATTCCAGGTATTTCTTTACATCCCTAAATATTTTCTGATTTCTTTTTAAACTGAACATACTGTTTTTTGGTTTTGGGGTTTTTTGTACCAGGAATCAAACTCAGCATACTGTTCTTTTGAATAGCATACTGTTCTTTTGAATCATCCAAAATAAATAAGTAAATAAAAAGAGGCAGAGTTGAATAATTACAGAGCTTTCACTACAAATTTTCATTTCTAATCAATCTTCATTGATACTGAAACTTCTAGTGGTTTAACACACAGCACAAGGGCCAAGCATGTAGCTCCAGGCTGAGGACAGAGCCTCAGCACTGCCGGGATAAAATCAGTCAGAGAGGGAAGAGCACATTTACCAGAACTGCTGGAATTAAAGGGACAGTTGGGCTCCGAGAGGGCTCAAGTGTTCTATCACATGAGTGCAGGCGCCTGTTTAAAACAGATCAGTTGATCTCCACATGAGAACCCTGATTAGATCATGAGATACAGAATACTAGAATAGCAAGATTTTTTTAAAATGTTGCCCTAGAAGTACTAAGTAATGTTAGTAAAATGAAATTTAAAAAAAACATAAACTACTTGCTCTTATATTTAATTTAACTATCTTCCTGTATGGGTATTAACTATACAGGTTTTTTAATATGAATGTGATTTTAGGAATCACAGCCAGGAAGAGGAAAGAGTTTTAGGTATACTATTTATTTTTAAAAAAAAAGGTGCACACATACTTACTTTGGGTAAGAAAACTCCCAAAACTTTAGCAGAAGAAGAAAATAATAGACTACTGTTGTGAATTTTAGCACTGTGACCATAGAAAATAATTAAATGTTTACATTTTCCTTTAATAATGAACCTGCTCACCAATGCTCCTCCTTTGAAAACATCATGGTGAATCCTTTAGGCTGAACTTTAGAAATAATTTTAAGAGCCTGACACTAAACAGCTTCATAAAATTATTTTAGGTTATTAAGTATCACAAGTAGTCCTAAAGACACAGCTCTATCCATGTTACCATGGTAAACTGCTTCGCATTTTTATGAGCTGTTTAAATCCCATTTGTCTTCTGTATATTCCTTCTGGCTGTCAAATCAGACTTTAATTCAAGATGTGTTTCCCAAGCCCCTCTTCAACTCAATTTTGCCATTACCCTGGGATTGCAGGTGGGCAGAGAAGGAAGAGGACAGCATTGTCTTTCTCTGCATGTCAGGTCCATGCCACTTTCTTCCGGACAGCATCAGAAGAAGGTCAAAGAGCCATGTGGTTAGCTTTAACCCTCACATCTCTGTTCCTGGGGGGCCGACAGAGTGCCCATGGCCAAGACAACACAGCCCGTGAAATGGCAGAGCCAGGAGTAGACCCAGGAATGACTTGCCCAGTGGTGGCAAACCAATGGCACTGGTGTCACAGCAAGCATGCAGCACCCGCTCTGGTTATAACCAAGTCACCCCAGCAGGTGAGCATCAGATATTTAGGCTTCACTGCAGTGCTGGCATGTGGGGATAAATAAGTGGGTTTTGGGTTGGAGTTTGGGCACTTGTCTCTAAAAAGCTCACCATCACTGGTCTAGCCCAACTTTCCCTCTCTTCACTTTCTTTATTTAGAACTCAGCTCCACTGCTGCCTTCTCAGAGGTCCTCTTCTAAAACAAGTAGCTTTATAGTCCTTACATTGTAAGAGACTAGTCCTATTAATAAATTTCAAGACTCAGTCTTTTCCAGTTGAAGGCAAACAAAAGACTTTCACATTTTTTTTATTCCGAATAGTCACTTAGGTAAAATTTTCCAGAAAGAGAAGAAACAAAGAAAGGTGATGACACCTAGGCAAGCAAAGTAACTATGATGCTACAAAGCACCCGCATTGGCCTGTCCCCTTTGTGCCCCAATGCAGGTTGCTAGGGCAAGGGCACTGGGGTCCTCACTGTACAACAGTCACCCCTGCTACAGGCATATGGTCAAGGGGACACCCAGGTAGGGTGTGAGCATGGGGTATGCTAGCTTTCTTAGGAAAGTAGTCACACAATACTATGGCAGAAAATGCTCCCCCAGCCAGTATACTTCAGTTGCCCAGGTAATAGTTCTTATTACAGTTTCAGTTGCTTCTATCTCTTACAAATGGCTGGTCACTGTCTTGCACAGCTGGTCACTATGATGCCTATTGCAAGAACCAATCAAAAACAGCAAGTACTCTGCCTTAGTAGTTCTCCTTTGGAACCCCATAAAAACCTCCTTCCCCGAGCCTTCAGGGTCTGATACTTTGACCCATATTGGGAATGATCCCAATCAGTGCCCACTGATGTAAAATAAATCTGCGTCCAAATCCCGGGTATCATTTCAGTGTTTCTGTATGTCATTGCATCTGGTGTGTTGGCCAGAAAACCAATCATGCTGACCTCTTTGATCACTGGTCATGGCCTTTGCATGGAACAAGGACCTCTCTAGGTCCAACAAGAATTTGTGCCCTGCAGATTTCTAAGTCCCCTCAGAGGTCTGGAGAAGGATTCTTAGCTTCCCACTCAAGTGGCTCACATCAGACTCCACAGGGAGGATGATGCAGTCTGTCTGTCTGTCTGTCAGTCTACCTGCCTGCCTGATTTTGGTAAGACCCCTGGGGTACCCCAGTTAGTCCATCTGTTAGTTCTGCTCAGCTCAAGCAGAAGGAGAGTCTGATTAACTCTTTTCGGGACCACCCTCAGGGAAGAGGATCGGAACATTTAACTTCTGAGTGCCTGTTGAATGAAAGTGGGAGTGTGGACCAGAGAGTGTAAGCGACATGCTGCTCTGTCTGTGCACCAAGACTGGGAAGCACTGGTCACGGCGGCCAACTGGGCCTTCACCTGCAGTTCCCTGATGACTGATGTACAACATAACCGAGGGCTTGCACCCTCTTTAGCTAAGCCACACCTAAGTCCCTTAGAGGGGTGTGGCTAGATGGGCATCTGAATGGTCTCTCTCTGAGGGGAACACACCCTTTGCCCGTTGTGCCATCATTTAAGGGTACACAACATACTTACAGGAAGTCAGAGATGGGATTAGTCAAAACTCACAGTCCTTGACTGCAAAAAAAAAAAAAAATCCCTCCTTGCATCTCAAAGGAAAAAAAAAGGGAAAAAGAGGCCCATTCTTCCTGAGAATTCCACTTTGGCACCCTTGTCAGCCACCAAAGTTGCTGCCAACAGTTTCACAACTCCACTCTTGACTCATCTACTTCCATCCAATTGAACTGGTTCCAGCTAGCCATTGCCTGCATTCAGCCATAAAGGTCCTCCCCCAAACCTTCTGATTCATGGCTACACCTATCTTGGTCAGTCAGCATCATCTTACACTCACCTGAGATGACTATCAGCAATTCCTTCTGAGTTCCACATTTTGACTGAGGGAAAACTGGACTATCAGCCCTGATGAATGAGTTGCCATGGCCTTTCCCAAAGGTTCCCCCACCTTGAAATCTAAAATCAGTCAAGCATAGCAGAAGCTAAGACCTCCTGTGAGCTGGTGCATGCATGGGCTGACTGGGGGAAGAGCCAGATGCCAGCCCTCTCCTGTGAGTTGGCACCATTTGCAGACTGTAGGGGAGGAGGGCAAGAAGTCAACAAGAAGCTAAGACCTCCCGTGAATCAGTGCCATGCGCAGGCTGACTGGGGGACAGTCAGACACCAGCCATTTCCAGCGCATGGACAGGGAGACAAGAAGAACCAATGTCCCCACCCTACCCCACCCCTGGCCACAATAGGCGACTGGCTGGTCTGGAGGGACACAGGCTGTGATGAAAGCTAATAAGGTGAAATACAGCTTAAAGCTTATAGTGTCTAGTGTTTCACTGACTTTGCAGGCCTAAAGCTGGTAATCTGATTATCTCTTTGGAGGATGGCAGTGCACAGTATATCATCTAATGGGGGATCTCCTTCTGAAGGTGGTAGCCATTGTTAATTCCCTATTATCTTTTTTCAAAGTCCTGTATCATTTTCATTGTTTTGTTTGGTTGGGTTTTATTTTGTTTTATCTTGTTTGGTTTTATTATATCTCATGGCATGGGCAGCTATTTCAAAGATAACAAGATATATTATTGTAACCATTTTTGATTTACTATTATCTTGTTTTGAAGTCCTGTACTGCATTCATTGCTTTGTTTTTATTGGTTCTATACTGTTCTGTTTCGTTTGATTTTATTATGTTTGAAGGTAGGGGCAGCTATTTGAAGATGAGACATTATGGTAACCATTGTTGATTTCCTATAATCTTGTTTTGAAATCCTGTGTCACACTGTCTTGTTTTGATTGGGTTTATTCTGTTTAATTTTCCTTGGTTTTATTCTCTTTAAAATGAAATTTTTAAAATGTCACACAGCAAATACACAAAATTATAAAACTTTAAGCAATTTAAAATATCAAAGTTATGCTGCCAGTCTTCTCTTAGCATTCAAAACAATACAAAAAATTGATTGTATGAGTGCTCTACTACAAAGTACACACATATTTGATCAGAAATCTTTATGTTTACATTAAATACATGAGTGAAATAATTATTGAGGCCCACTTGAAAACACTTCTGTAAAAAAGTGGGAGAGAACAGATAAAGTAAGATAAAGGACAGTTATTTGTTGAAGTGATCCACTTAGGATTTGTTTTGCTACTCTTTTTACTTGATGTATGCATGAAAACTTGTCATAACAAAAAATTTTAAGAATCTAAAGTAAAAAACTATTAACTATTAAATACTTAACAATTTCTCTTCTTAAAACTTAGACTCTTTGGAGAGCAAAGCAAGCTAACAACTGCCCACAGAAAGAAGCCACTGTGTTTAGCAAGACGCCTCCTGCAGGCAACTACCAAAAGCATCACTGACCAGCACAGGCTTGGGAAGCAGATGTGTTACAGCAGAGAATGAAGAAGACTCCTACCTCACAGCTTATTGGGAAAGTGACTCAAAATGGCTCAAAGAGCCAGACGTAGGAGCTAACATCCTGATACTCTTAGAAGAAACCTTAGGGGAAATGCTTCAAGACATTGGATTTGTCCATAACTTCTTAAACGCAACATCAAGGCTATAGGCAACAAAAGAAAAAGAAACTGATAAACTAGACTGTATCAGAATTAAAAACTTGTGTGCATCAAAGGATACAATCAACAGATTAAAAAGGCAATGTACAGAATGGAAGGAAATATTTATGAATCATAAATTTGATAAAGGGTTCCTATTCAGAATAAAGAATTCCTACAACTCAACAAGGATGAAAAATAAACTGCCTGATTTCAAAACTGGCAAAAGACCAGAAGAGACATTTCTCTACAGAAGTTAAACAGATGGCAAATAAAAACATGACAAGAGGCTCAACACCATTAATTATTAAAGAGATGCAAGTGAAAACCTCAGGGAGCCACTATTTAAAATCTAATAGGTATCTACTACTGGGGGAGGGAAAGACCAGAAAACAGCAGACACTGGAGAAGATGCTGGAGTCCTTGTGCGTGGTAGTGGCCATGGTGTGGCCACTGTGGATAACGGTAAGGCAGCTCCTCAAAAACAAATACAAAATTACCGTAAGATCTGGGTACAGACACAAAAGATCTGGAGGCAGAGCCTCAAAGAGACAGCTGTGCACTCACGTTTATAGGAGTGTTATTCACAGTAGCTAAAGGATGAAAGCAACCAGAGGGCCTGAGTGTGGACTGATGGATAAACAAGAGGCAATGTCACACAGAGGAACAGCGCTCAGCACTGAAAAGGAAAATTCCAAAACATGCTAGAAAAGGGATGAACCCGAGGACATTATTCTAAGTGATACAAGCCAGTCACAAAAAGACAAACACTGTGTGACCTGACCACATGAGACACTTGGCATATCCCGTTTTCGGAGGTGAAAAGTACAGCAGGGCCTGGTCAGCACACACCTGCAATCCCAGCACACTGGGGGAGCAAGGCAGGAAGACCAAAGGCTAACGACAGCCTGGACAGCTTACTGACTTAGTTAAGAGCCGGCCTCAAAGTAAACAGAGCTGGAGTCACGGCCCAGCAGTAGAGTGCCCCTACCACCAAGTACTGAAGGAGGGAAAGAGACGGAGGGAAGGGGCAAGGAGGGAGCTGGTTGCCAGGGTACAGGGAGGAACATGGGAAATTAGTGCTTAACAGGTATACACTTTTAGTTTTTCAAGATGGAAAGAGTTCTGGAGATTGGTTGTAATACAATATCAATGTAATTAACACTATGAAACTGTACACTTAAAAGTAATTAGGACAGTAAATTTCATGTTACTTGTATTTTACCACAATTTTTAAAGCCAGCACAGTAATACCTCTCTATAATCCCAGCACTCTTACAGGCTGAGGCAGGAGTATTGCAAGTTTGAGCCCAGTCAGGGCCACTCAGCGACTCACCAGGACCCTGTCTGAAGATAATAAATAAAGGCTAGGAGTGTAGCTCAGTACAAAAATCCCAGGTTCAACCCCAGTACCACAAAAATATGTAAATAAAAATGTGAAGTGCACATCTATATTTATTAAATACTCAACCACCAGTCATTTCAAAGGCACACTGCTAGACGCCCCTGACAGCCACCTGGGGTCGTGCTGTTGTGCTGTTGGGTTGCTCCGTAAAGCTAAGGGGAACCTGGTAACTCATTAATCAGAACTTAAAAACTCAGGAACTGAAGGATTCAGTTGCGTAGTAAATTAACACATATTGGGTTCTACAGTTTTTAGTATAGTTCTGATGCTTTCAATTTCAAATTTTTAGAACCTTACAAAAAAGTAATTTAGACTTTAAAAAAAAAAAAACCCTCCATACTCCTAATATCTGGTAACCATGGCACAGTACCAACCCCAGATAATTAGAGCTACCTTTTGCTCAGAGAATTCTGCCAGGATTCATACCTGAAAAGCCAGTCCTGAACACTAAGCCAAGGCCTTTTTCCCGGGCTCTGAAGAAGGATGAGTCATGCGCCAAGCATTAGAAGACCTAGTCCCACGCTAGTGAAACAAAGACACGGACTATTACAGCCTTTATACATCACCTCAGTGCCCCTGGCCAACGGCAACCGCAGGATACTAAGGCGCATCCTCAGGGTGCAGGAAGGGCTGCAAGGAGCCTCTAGATTCAACCACCCATTTACAGAGCAGCACAATCAACTACTCCACGGCAATGTAGTCAGTAAAAATCAGACTACAGTGGAAACTCTACAGGAAAATGAATGACTCCATTTCTTTGGCAAAATAAATTTTAAGGAAAAAAGAAAAAGAGGTAAGGAAACTATTGGGATACCTTATCAACCAGATGCAATGTAAACCTTCCAGCTAGGAGCAAGAAGTCCACACCCACATGTAATGCCTGCTCTGAGGGAGACTGAGACAGGAGGACTGCAAGTTTAAGTCCTGGCTGGGCAACTCAGCCTGAACCCTGTCTCAAAATTTAAAAAATAAAGAAGGTCAGGGACCTAGCTCAGAGGTAGGGTGGCCTTGTGTTTAATCCCTAGCACACACCCCCAAAACACGAGTCAAAGTATAAAAAAAGATTATGATATTTATGAAGCAATTGGAAAAAGCACTGATTTTCTATTTGGTGACATTAAGAAACACTTACAAATACTTTTAGGTATGGCAGTGGCATTGGAGAAAGATACACTGCTTTTCGTCAAGGGCTTATTTATGTTTAAGACACTTTGCCAGGGATGCCTAAGGCCACTCCCAGGTTGGGTGATTTGGTAACGGCTCCCAGGACTCTGTGCACAGCTGTACTAATGGCTAAGAACAGCAAAAGGATTGAGCGAAATCAGCAAAGGGAAAGGCAGCCTGGGGTAAAGCGGAGAGGAAACCAGGTGCCAGCCTGCCAGCATCCTCTCTCAGTGCAGCCACACAGGCTGTGCCTCGCTCCCCAGCAACGAGTCCTGCTGATGCCACCACGGGCACCGCTCCCTGGAGACAGCGCACACTGCTGAGGGAGACAGGCTGTCACACAGGCCCGTGTCCAGCAGGCACCAAGGTTCCAGTCTCCTGGACCGCAGGCAGGTGCTCCGTGTAAACCCAGCAAGTAGGCACAGAGAGCGGCTCCAGGCAGGTGGTGAGAAGCCTCCCCAGGCCACACCCCCAGCCCCACCAGAAGCCCGCCTTGCAAACTGGCCTTTCCAGGGAGAGCTGCAGCCCCGGTTAATCCGCCCTGCACAGACACATACCGGGTAACTGCAATGCCAGGACAGCATGTTAGGAACATGCAGCCAGGTGATGCGGGAAAGCAGGGTGGGTGAGGGTCCAGAACGACTGGCGATAATGGTAAAGCCAGGGCATGGGTAACGGGAATGTGTTGTACTGCTCTATTTCAGTATGTATTTTAGATTTTTTCCATAACACAACTTTCCTTCTAATCCCCAGACAAAACTCAGCACCAGTGCTTAGGCTGTGAGTCAAAAGGACCCACGGTGGGCAGGGATGAGAAGGAGCCCACAGTAACCCTTGCCTGGGCTGTGATCTGGGTCCAAGGGAGGAAAGGTCATCCCTGGCCATACAGAGAAAAGGCTTTAAATTCCGACGCGATGCTCTTGAGTCAGCAAACACGTTCTGGAAGGCAGAGCCTGAAGTTTAGGAGTAATTTAAGTATAGCCACAGGTAAAGTGGCTGGCAAATGATCTTAAACAATTTATAGAGCATTGCAAATCAAATTTTTATAATGGGTCATTAATTGTTGAGTTTTAAGATAAATATGTAGACACTCTTTCCCACAGCACATTAACAAAGCAGGGAAATGTTTCCTTTCTCTCATTTGGAAATTGGGCCCTTTGCATGGGAACACGCTCACAGACCAGCCTTACTCTGGAAGAAATCCACCTCACAGGACTAAAGACCAACACCGGAGACCTCAGCCCTGGGATTCGCGGCTGCACAGCCTCCACAGACACCAGGAACTTTTGGTTTACTTGGGTGGGTACACAAGGGAACTGAAGGAAATAAGGGTAAGGTGGGCAAAGGTACCTCCTTTCCTCAGAGACTCCAAATAACCTGTATTTAATAATAAATCATTTAGATACAAATACAATGAAACCAGCTTGTACAGTACAGGGATGGAAAACAACTAAAGCCCAAGGATAAATCAGCAGCATAATGAGCTTCCCTTCCTGGCTTCTGCTCCAGTGCCCCACATGACAGTTCGACCTGTAACCATCGGGAAAGAAGAAACTGGACATGGTGGTGCAGCCTGAAATCCCAGCACTGGGAGGCTGAGGCAGGAGGATTGCTGCAAATTCAAGGCCAGCCAAGGCTACACAGTGAGTTCAGCCTGTGCAAAGAAAGAAAGAAAAGGAGAAGGGAACTGAATCCAATGGAATCAGGCGACCTACTCCACTAGCAACTCTGACTGGGACCCACTCATCTGCCCTTGACCACATGACTGACAACACGCCTACCACTGCACGTGCCATCCTCGGGCTCCCACGGTGAGCCAACACCAGCACAGCACTGCCTACTACCAGGGACGGCTTTTCACCATCCCTCCACACTCTCTCAGCCTGAAGGACCAGACATAAAATGAAATCTCGGTGAGGGGCTAACAAAGTCGAGGGATGTAAGAAGGACCCAAGATCTTTTTGGTCCTGTCTAAAACCCACAGATCCTTCCTGCCAGCACAAATCACCTACCATTGCAGTGGGTTACAAGTACACTCCGGCCATGCGTTCCTTCAAGACAACACCCTGGTTCAGAAGGTGCGATGACACGTCCCGTTACCTGTTACCTAGGTGCTGGGGCCAAGGACGTAGTTCTCAACAACATCCAACTGGCAACCTAGTTTTCCTGACACTATTTACAAGTTCCAGAGTTAGCCAGTAATCAGTCAGGCTTCAGTTACATGTATCAAAAATATATTCAACCCCAAAGCACTAAAAAAGTTAAACAGACTTAAATATTCACCTATCTAGGGGCTAGAAATGTAGTTCAGAGGTAGAGCCTTTGCCCGGCCTGGGTGAGGCCCTTGATTCAATCCCCAACACTGCAAAAAATTAAATTAAATTCAACTAGAATATGATTAAGAACAAAAATCAAGAGCCGGGGATACAGCTCACTGGAAGAACACTCGCCTGGCATGCGTGAGGCCAGAGCTTCAATCCACACATATTTTTAAAAAAGAAAACTTGTGTCCATCAGTGGATGAACAGATAAGGAAAATGTGGCACAAATACACAATGAAGTATTTTGTACTCCCTAAAAAGAAAGAAATCCTGTTATTTGTGACATTAACTGGCAGACGAGGCCATTGGGCATTGTGATAAGTGAAATAAACCAGCACAGACAGGCAAATACCACATAATCTCACTTATATGTGGAACAGCTAACCATGAAACTCAGAAAAAAAATAAGGTGAGGCTTATTAGAGACTGGAAGATAGGGAGATTGGGGAGATGCTGGTCAAAGGACCCACAATTTCAGTTAGATAGGAGTAGTAAGTTCAAGAACATATGCTATAGCACTATAGTTTATAACAACATATTGTATGTTTGAAAACTGCTAGGGGAAATCTGAAGTATTCTCAGCACAAAAAATAAGTATGTGTGGTCATGTATGTGCTAAATAGCTTATTATTTATTCTACAGTGTTACATGTATCAAAACATTGTTATATATCGAACACAGTAAGGGTGCATTGCTTAATGCTGGGGATACAGTCCAAGCAATGTGTAGCTGTGAGGCAGTTTCATTACTGAGTGGACAGCACAGAGGGCGGAGCACTCACAAAGCCCTATGCAATCTAGGCCACTGCTGCTCCTGCCATACAAGCTGGTACAGAACGCTGCGGCATGAATTCACAGGCACACCAGCTTAGATGTCACTTGGCATCTCTTACGTGAGACACTCAAATTATAAATAAAGAGCAAAGTAAAAGCTAGGGAATGGGGTGTGGAGAGCTAGATCTTTCTCTAATGGGAAAAGGAACAAGAGACAGAGGCAGAAGAGAGGGTAAGGGATGGAAAAAGGAATTAAGGTGTATTATACAACCCCACACAGGGAATGCACACATTATGCACTGCAAACAGGGACTAAAAACTTATAAAATGTGTTAATAAATCATATTCTAATGTTTAACTCAAAAACTATCTTTCTGAAATATCTTTGTGGGGGTTTTTTGTGGGGGGTACCACTCAGCTAAATCCCCAGTCCTATGTTAGCTGTTAAAAAGAAAGAAAATATTTGTTTTGTCTGATTACAAAAATATGTTGATTATAAAAATCCAAATATTATCAAAATGGATAAATTAGTGAAATTTTTCCAGGTCATGTTCTAGGAAAAAAGAAACTTGTTTTTCTGTTGTGTGGTTTTTTTTTTTTCTTTTTTCTTTTTTGGTATTTGAGACAAGGTCTCATTGTGTGCCTCAGACTCATAGCAATCCTCCTGCCTCAGCCTTCCAAATGTTATAACTGTGGGCATCACCACATCTGGCTGGAAAAAAAACCTCTAAAATAATCTTATTCGATGTCCCGATTGCTTTTCTCTCTTTGCTGAGACAAAACACCACTCAAAATTAAAGAAGGAAAGGTTTATTTAGCTCACGTTTTGTGGAGCTTTGAGTCCATAATCCACTAGCTCTAAGGCACAGTGGCACATGGTACTGGAGCAACATTTCAAGGCAGCAGCCAGCAAAAACAGTCAGAGCAAAAGACGGGACAGCAAGTCTTTTTTCCTCCCTTATATTATATGCAGGCCACCACCACCACCATCCCCTGCCCCCAGGGCAATGTCACACTCACAAAATCTCTGTGCCCTCCTCTTGCACAGGGTGAGGATATTTGCCATGGAAGAACCCTGGCGCCCTGCTCGGTCTCTTAGTTAAACTGCTAGGTTCTCAAGATGACACAGTGTACCAACCCTAACACCTGCCCAATACAAAGTCTCCCACAACACAGACATACACGCATCTGTATACACACTCACATGCATACACATACCATTTATACACACTGCATGTCCTGCACATCCATTCATGTCTATACGAAATGCTGCTCTCTTTTTATTAGCAGTCAAGGCAGTATTTATACTGTATGTGCAAACTAAAATTAAATTTTTAAAAACTGAACAACACATAAAATAGATTCTAGTAAGATTCTCTTCACCTTGAAGAGAGCATGAGCTCATGTGCATCTCTGTCACTGTGAAACACAGTGACACAGCCACTGTGCTGCAGCCATGGAAATGTCAGGTCAGCAAGGCCAGTCCTCCCAGAACCGCCGAGAGAACAGAAGTGCCACTGACCCAGACGGAGAGCACAGGAGCAGGTGCATGTGGACAGGGGCTGCCTGTGTCCGCCTCCCTCTAAAATATAATTCTTTCGTTGTGCCACTGGTAAGCAATATTGGGGTTCATTTCCTCAGTCACACAAAGAACTAGTATCTTCTTGTATGATTAGCTCTGCAAAGATGTAAAAGAGGCACTGTCTCTTAAGTCTCAGCAAACAACAAAATTTAAGTAAAAGCAATTTCTAAGTGACTAAGTTATTATGACATTTGTCTGCCGAAGTGGTCAAATCTTACTATTTGTTCCCACAGAGATTCTATATTTCTCATCTCTGTTTTCTTCCTTGTCCACCTCTGCTCTGAATTATCACACCAACGGAAAAATTTACTGACAATCTCAACTCCACTAGGTAATCTAAACTATAACAGGACTGGATTAAGAATGTGGGTGGCCTGGCTTTACCATCGACCTCCCGTAAGACTTGAAAGACCACGGTAACACAAACCTTGAAGTTTTAATACTTGCAGGGAACTTTTTAGACTTTTAACAGCATTTAACAGCTGCTTCCCCTTTTACTTTTTTAAATTTTCCTACGACAGGGTGCTGTTATGTTGGCTGTCCTCTAATTTACAATTCCCCTGCTACAGCCTCCAGAGCAGCTGGAATTACAGCTGCGCACCACTGTGAGCCAAATCTGTTCTGTTCTTTTCCTACTGAAACTCAAAAATGTGCAGCTACCACAGACTCAGGATAACCTAGGAACAGCCCTGCCCAGAAGACTGGCATGGCTTGTACACGCTCAGCCTTCAATTGCTGTGTCCCACCCACTCTCACTCATACCTAGCTTCTCCCAGGTTACTGGAACTTTAGTTACTGCTTCTTGTTATGGATTAAAAACTGGTGGTCAACTTAACGCCAGCTGAATTACATCAGCATGGCACTGAGTGCAGATGGCCACCTGAGGAAAGTTGCCAGCATAAAAGGAGATGTAGAGAGGAAGAGCAGGGCGTTGTGGGTTCTCCTAAGTGTTGCTGTTTCAAGCCGTTGGTTCTTCTGGAGGAGCTTGTCATGCTGGCTTCCCTGATACGAATTCAGCCATTATCACTGGAGGAGCTCGGGACTTTGTTGCTGAGGATGGCTGCGGTTCACTTTGGGGGAGCTCTCGTCCTTACATTGAGCACTACTTCCTGGCTCCACAGCGGAAGGTGTGCCATTCAGTCTCCAAGAGAAGGCTGTCACACTGGGCTTCCTGACACACACTCAACTGTCATCATGGGAGGAGCTTGGGACCTCACTGCCACTAAGGATGGCTGTGGTACTTTTCAGGGAAGTTATGGTCCTTATTTTGAGTGTCACTTCTTGGCTCCAGTATAGAACCCTCAGCCTGCTGGCACAGATCCTTCATTGTGCTGCTGCAGACTTTCTAGCTTCCATCGCTGACCTCGGGGCCTTTCCAGGGCAGATCTGTAAAACAGACTGGCATGAGTCCTTCTCATGGGCTCCAGACCTCCAGTTGAACTTGTGGGAGGCACTGTCATGGGCTCTGGGTCTTCAGCTGGACTCACGTAGGATATTGCTGTGGGATCCAGGCCCTTGCCTGAATATTCTGGGTCTTTAGTGTTGTGGACAGATTTCCTGCACTTTCTTGTATTTAACTCTGGGTGACCATCATAAAATAATACTATAAATTCTGTGTCCTGTATGTAATTATTCTCCCTGAAACCCCCCGACTACAACTCTGACACTCAGATTTCTAGGTCTGGGAAAACAAGACTTTAATAAGCCTACTGCCTAGCAACTGTGAGGAGCTGAGTTACTCAATATTAATGGTGACACTGCAATGAGTAGAGCACGACTAAAATTCATCTCACCTCCTGACTTTGGCTGTATTTCCATGTCACCTATATTTGTCTTGTGCACAGGTACCACTGTAGAAACTGAAAAAATCCTTCTACTTTACATCAACTTTATTCACATCAAAGCTGATGTTTTTGGTTTTTTGTTTTGTTTTGTTTTTCCTGTGCTGGCAACCAAACGAACCCAGAGCCTTAGACATGCCAGGAAAGTGCTCTGCCACTGAGCTATATCTATCTCAGCCAAAGCTGCTGCATGTTGGTTAAGTTACAAATGTTTTAAACTACAAGAAACAGAAATCTGAGTAACTTACACTTTTTTTTTTTTTTTGAAGCACTGGAGATCAAACTCAGAGCCTTGTACATGCTAGGCAAGCACTCTACCACTGAGCTATAGCCCCAGTCCTACTAGCTCCAACTATTAGGAATCTATAAGGATAGTTGGAAGAAATTCAGACAAGGTTATCCCAGGGTTATTTTACTAGCTTAACAGGTCATTAAGAAACTACAATCAACAGAGGCATGGTGGTGTTAGCCTGCCACCCCAGCACGCTGGGAGGCTGAGATGAGAGGGCAGCAAGTACAAGCCCAGCCCGGGCAACTTAGCCACTTAAATCAGGGGAGCTGGGATATAGCTCAGTGCGAAATCCCTAAGTTCAACTTGCAGTACTACAAAAAAGAGAGAATTTGGAATCTTTTTTGCTTTCCTGCCTTTGCTTGTTAGCTTTTCATTTCCAGGCCTCTTGACTCTGGATTCCAGATGAATGAATGAATGAATGAATGAATGAATGAATGAAATCACTCAGCTTCCCACTCTGTTTATCCACTAATGCTTATGGTCACACAAAAAGGGGTTCAAGCTAACTCTAGAGATTATATTATTGATGATAGTACTACTTGTTATTTTATTTGTTCTTTTTGGTATTTTCTATTCATTTTATGTATCAGAATCATCCGGTTTATTAAGTGTCATCCTCCCCAGCCCCCACCGCCACCAGTGTTGGGATTGAACTCAGGGCCTAGCAGATGCTAGGCAAGCACTCTATATCTGGTCCATCACCTCAGGCCAAGTTTAACTATGTTATACATTGCATTCTCTATTTTCTTTCCAGAGTATATTAGGCACACACAAACCTTAAGTGGAAAAGCTGTTGCAATCATGTCTTTCAAAAAATTACAGTCAGATTTAGGCTAGAAATGCTTATTAATGCATAAATCCAAATAAACTTTGTAACTATTTTTAGAAAAATCTAAAATATGCTGGAGGTGGTGGCACACACCTGTTATCCCAGCACTTTGGAGTTTGAGGCAGGAAAATCACAGCAAGTTCAAGGCCAGCCTGGGCTATGAAGTGAGTTCAAGGCCAACCTGAACTACACAGTGAGACTGTTTCAAAAAAAAAAAAAAGAGAGAGAGAGAGAGAGAGAGAAACTTAAGAATTAGAATTAGCCTGGCAAAATAAACCACTAAAAGAAAAAAAGGATATAGCAAAAAACAATGCATAAACAAAAAAAATATTTCGTCTTATATGTTCTGGTCCCTTCTCTACTTCATCTACTGCGTCTTGTATCTCAGCAGCACCCTGGCCAATATCACCTGCGGGTTGCCGCCAGGGCTGAGACACCCGCTGGTTCCATCCAAGGGTTGCCCTGTCTGCCTGGCAACTGCTCACAGCTTGGTAACTGCTGTGATTTGAATGTGCCCCAAACACCCCTGTCACACATGGTCTTATGAACCTGTAAGAGACAGGGCCTAGTGGAAGGCTGCAGACACTGCAGTGGCCCTTGAGAAGGACGGTGGGACCTATACCCGTCTTTGTCTCCCTCTGTCTTGCTTCTGGCCACAGCCACCACGAGGTGAGCAGCTCCTCTTTCACATGCTCCTGCCATGACACACTGCCAACCACAGGTCCACAAGCTACTTAATAGGGCCAACCGAGCATGGGCTCAAATCTCTAAAACCATGAGACCTGATAAACCTTTCTCTTTTTAAATTGGATACCTCAGGCATTTTGCTACAGCAATAGAGAACTGACACAGAAAATTATATTCAAATCTCAAGTCTTGAATCCTTCTCTTTAGTTTTTTTAGTTTTTAATGTTCCCTTTTTAAACTTTTCTTTAGATCTCATAATGCTCCCAAAAATTTATATGCTAAACACACATAAGACCAAGAGTAATTTCAATATCATAATGAAACCCGTTTTATCTTTTAATCTGCCAAAAAACTACATACCATATGCCATACATTAATTTGTTCCTCTTCTCATAGATTATTAAAATTACAAGTAGATTAAACTCTTTTTTAGTTTTCTCAAAGGCAATTATCTTCATGTTGGGCTGGAAAATAAGGATGATCACCTATAGGAAAAAAACCTTCCTTCTTGTCTCTGCCCTTGATTTTCCCTAACTCTGACTATCTCTGTTCAGTAATGCATCTTTCTTTATTTTGAAGGAGATAAACTCCACATCAGTAAGATCAGCTGACAAACAGTATGATCAACTGAACAAACAGCCATGAGAAAATACAAAGCTTCCTCTCTCCACAGCCCAGCAGAAACAGTACCTGGCATTTTCCACCTTACCTGTACACACAAATGTTTACTTGTCAGGTCAACTGTATCTAAAACTAAATATGAAAGTTAAAAATAAAACAATAAAATACAGGCCATTTTTAAATTTTGACAAGCTGGAGTTCACGCACCGCTCTCTCAAAAACTGTCACCAACAACAAACAGACACAGCATCAAGAGGAAATGGAAAAATCCCCACCAGAGCTGAATGATTCATGCTGAAATCAGGAGCTTTGGATGAGGTCTGTAAGACAGATCAATAGCTGAAAACAGTCCCACGTGAACAATCTGTGCCATTTTCCCCTACTCTCTTGGAGAAAAAAACAAAACAAAACAAAAAGCTCCATGCTCTCTTAATGAGGCTGTTAATCCATTAAATTATTTGAGGTAGTTTTTGTTTCACCAGAATTAATTAACATGACCTGTCTGTGAGGAGGGCCAGCTGCATCTGATGTCACCACCCTGGCAGGGAAGCATGAGAACTAAAGGACAACTGGCTCTAAAGGACTTAAGCTGGCTGAAGTGACCCCTTCACAGAATCAGCTCCAGGCTCCAGCTGAGACTCCATTCATCTACACGGAATCCACATCCTGAATAAACTCAGTCCTAGCACTCTGAGCCCTAAGAAAACAATAGCTAAGTCAAATAAGAACCCAGGTGGTTTGTTTGAGACAGAGTACATGTTACACTGACTGGCCTTGAACTCCTGGGCTTTAAGACATCCTCCTGCCTCAGCCTCCCAAGTAGCTGGGAGTTCAGGTATGCACCACTGTACCTGGCTAGAATATAGGAGATGTCTAACATTAAGAACAGAATCATTAGTTGGGTATGGTGGTGCACGCCTATAATCCCAGCACTCAGGAGGCTGAGGCAGGAGGATCACTGAGAGTTCAAGACCAGCCTGGGCTACAAAGTGAGCTCAAGGCCAGCCTATACTGCATAGTGAGACCTTGTCTCAAAAAGACATAAATAAATAAAATAAACCAGAATTATTTTAAGAATCTAGGTGTAATGTACAGAATGACACAGATGACAATTGAGTCTCAGATTAAAGAAGCACTAACTTTCTTCACCCGCACCACTTAGATGGTCTATGAACTCAAGACAAGACATCTGGCCAGCAAGGTTACACTACATACTTTGTTCAGAGCATCTTAACACACTCCCACAGAAGCCCCAGCTCCAAAGGACAAACTGGACCCAAGACATCTGCAAGCAGTGACAGAGGAGCAACTTCTACTGGGTCCACAGGTTATGCTGGCTTTCCTGTGACTTTCCTGTGTGTGCTCCTGACAGATTCAGAGAACTCTCACAACACAGAAAAGACCACTTCTGCTGAAAGCAAACACAGAACTACAGAACCAGGGCCTTAAGGCATCTACCTGGCTTCCCAGACACATTTCAGTTACATACTCGTTATAAGAACATTTAATTACAGTATGTGCAAACCAGGAGGACTCATGTTAAGTACATTAACTGAAAGACTGCTTTTCAGAGCTTAAAAGATCAGTCTTGTTTCTCAGAGGTAATTTCACACATCACTTCTCTTGATCCAGTAAATGTGCTTTTTCCTGAAAATTCTGTCACTGCTCTATTACACCCCCTTTAACCTATGTCAGCTTTTTCTTTGCTGCTGTTGTGCTGGGGATTAAGTCTAGGGGCTTTGCATTACATCCCAGACCTTTTCCTTATTTTTTATTTTGAGATAGTGTCTCACTAAGTCACTAAGTTGACCAGACTGGGCTTGAATTTATGATCCTCCTGCCTCAGTCTCCCATAGTGCTGGGATTACAGGCTGTGCCTGTCCCAACCGTTGCCTTTTAAAAACCAACAGCTTCCAAGGATCCAGCCTATCCTGCCATTCAGTACAGATACAGGGGCATGGCATACCCTGGCTTTTGTTGGTCAGGACAGGTCTCTTGCACTACCATGAGAACTGATACATCAGAATGCACTTCATCCTGCCACAGGGCATCCAAAACACTGCAGAGAAGGATCTCCTACCCTCTGGCACTGAGCTTGATTCACGGCATACTGATTACAAACATGTAATTACTTCCAGGATTTGTTGTGAAGCACTTTGATACTCCTGTATTCTTTTGGAGTTCTAAGCTCTAACTAGATTAATATCCTTAATACTGATATCATAACATTGGTTTTGTACCAACATTATTGTTGCAGAAAAATGCGATATTTTGCAATTAGTCAAATCCGTTAACTGATTAATTCATTAACCAATTGCAATTGATTTCTTTTTAAAAGAAAAAGGCTTTTGCTTTTCTTCAGTTTAAACTTCAAAAATTTAGAAACTTGTTGGGCAACACATGGCTAACTGATGTAATATAATTCTCTGACACGACTAAAAACATTATAAGCCACTTGTGATGGTGCACACCTGTGATCTCAGCACTCAGGCGGCTAAGGCAGGAGGCCTGCTGATAGCTTAAGTCCAGCCAGCGCTATGGACAGCGGCAAGTTCAAGCCAGCCCCGTCTACCTAGTGAGGTCTGTCTCAACATTAACAGCAAGCAAGCAAACATACAAACAAAAAGCTTATTATACAAAAATATGTATAGGTATACAGAGATCTTCAGGATACACTACTTAGAGAAAACAATCTTGCTACACAGTAAGCTTGTAAAAAATAAAAACAATTTTGCTAAAGAAAATATGACAGAAAATGAGACAAGAAGACATACATCAAATTTTATCAAGAGTGTCTGAGGATATATTTTTTTTTAACATTTCAGAATCTTTAAAGATGCAGCACTGAACAGTATATTTATCATGATTTTCCTAAGAAAAATACTTCCCAGTGTAATTTTGCAAGTCATTTCCTGTACTATTTCACACCTATTATTAGTAAAGTGATGAAACATCTTTCACCACAGAAAACTCAATTTTGTTTCAATAGAAGGAGGCATTTTTTTTCCAGCTGCCTTTAAAAATAGCAAAAAGATTTACTAGGTCACTACCATGTGCCAGAACTCCTCACATATTCTATTAAAAGTGCAACATTGGAGACGGAAGTCAGAGGGAAGGCTGCAGTAAACAATGTATCCACAATATATCACCTGACAATTTTAAAGACTTGCTGCTACCACTATACAGATAATTTAGGCCAGCTAACTTTTATTGGTGGCTGATGGTGGAGGTGGTGATTCTGGAAGAGGAGAGGGTAGTAAACAAAGACCAGCAAAACTCCAACATGGGTCAAATCAGGAGGCAACACTGGGGTCCCAAGCAGGGTCCCACTGTCTACCTGCATCAGAACCCTTTAGGTACTGCTTCAAAATGCAGAGCTTGGAAGCTCTGAACCCACTGAATTCATATACTAAGGCAAGATCCAAAATTTACATTTTTTAAAGAACATTCTAGATGATTGCTGTTTCTAGTGAAATCTGAGAAACTCCAGCACTGTGAAAGATCAAAGAAAGCAGAGTTACAAAAAGATGGTGAGTCTTGAATGCCAAGGTAAGGAATTACTCTGTGGTAGATAAGTGGAACAGCAGAGGAGCTGGGTACCTGTCAGAGGAGTTTTGCTTCATTCTGTTGCAGTACCGGGGATGCAACCCAGGTGTACTGACCGCTCCGTGACATCACCAGCCCTTCCTTAATTCTGAGATTGGGTCTTGCTACATTGGTGGGTCTTGAACCCCTGGCCCTCCCTTACAGCCTCCCTAAGTGCGGGGAGGACAGGCCGCACAGCCATGCCTAGCTCCTGCGGGAGGTTCTGAAACGAAGAGCGGCACACTGAGGTCTGTGCGCTGGGTCAGCACTGCTCCTCAGGACACGGGCTGTAAGCGCACAGCTGGAAACACATGGGGACCGAGGAAGGTGAAACTGGTCAAGAGAAAAATCAAGCTGTTCCCTTTCTCGGTGCCAGGAAGAGGGCTGAGAGAGAGGAGGCTCATGAAAATTAATATATTCAAAAACAAGATGAAGTTGGGCCTGGTAGCTCATGCTTGTAAGTCCAGCACCCATGTGGCTGAGGCAGAAAGACTGTCGAGTTCAAGGCCAGCCCAAACTATACAGAAAAACCTAACAATAAACAATTAAACAGTAAAAAGATTATTTGAAAGCTAAAATGTTAAACCTCAAAAAAAAAAAAAAAAAAAAAAAAAAAAAAAAAAAAAAAAACAGACACAAAGAGAACTTGGACAACACTGCCCAGGTGTGCCTGAGGTCATTTAACTCAGTCACTGACTGGGCCCTTCACATTCCACACAAGTCTAATGCTCAGCCAGGAAATAAACACCCCACTGATCCACACGCTTAATATAATGAACTGTGCCATATGTGAGCTTCTGATAAAGGTATCATCAGAAACAAATGAGATGCCTTCCCTGCTGCCTCCTTCCTCAGAGAACCCCTGTGCAGTAAGTGCAAGGAGTCAGGAGAGCCAGCTCCATGAACACAGAAAAAAATCCCAGCCACCTGGGGCCCAGAAGACCCAACTCATGGAGAAACAGTGAGGCGGCCAGGGGAGGGGCCGGGGGCAACAGGACACAGGGGCTCCCCTGAGGATCCCCTGGTGAGGCTTAGGAAAAGCCCACTGCCCGAGGGAACTCCGATGGGAAGGAGCCCCGATCACAAAGGGCCCTGTGCTGTGTGACAGCTCCAGGTCTGGTCCCCAAACCAGCAGGGCAGCAGCATCTGGGAGTTCTATAAACTCAGTCCTGGCCACCACTGACCCACTGAGTCACAATGCATTATCACAAGGTTCCTCAGTGGTTTCTACTGACAAGGCTTGAGAGACATTGCACTAACAGATTTATTCTCCGGACAAAATCCTGCAGGGTAATCACTGCAGAATTAGAAGCAGAGAGCGGCATGATCCATTCTGTGCATCACAAAGATCACTCCAGTCACATGTGAAAACAGTATGGGAGGAGATAACATAGACAGCTTAGGAAGCTGTGTCAGGATCCAGGAAAGAAAACATACACGTCTACAACAGAGCAAGACTGGCTTTAGGAAATGTAACTGACTAGCTGGGATACAAGGGGAGCAGGAGGCAAGCCAAGAAGATTTCTAAGTATTAGTATTTGGTCTGGGTTAATGATAGGATACTGATGCTATTTTCCAGACAGAGAAAATAACTAATAAAATTCTAGTGTAGGTACCACTTCCTAAACAAATGGCAGGCACTATTCTAACACTCTGCATGAACCTTGTCACTTAACCCTCTAGGCAGCCCTAAGAAGCAGGTCTATCACCCCATCCTATTAAGAGGACACAGGGTTACACAGGGAAGGAGATGGGGTGGCATGAAGCGGGAGAGAGGAAGTAATGCGCTCAATGTCCACTATGCCACATCTGGGGTGCTTGTGAAGGTGTCCACAGGGCAGCTGTCTAGGTCTGCAGGGAGACCAAGGAGGATGGGGACAGAGATCCGAGTGGATTCAGTAGTGAATCAAGCCATGGGCAGAAGATTGTTCGTCACCAACAGAGCCCAGGGCCACCAATAAATGAGGGGCAAGAGGCAGGCAATATAAAACACACAAAATGGCCTGAGACAAAGAAGAATGACAGCTATAACAGCAACAAGAGCAGCTAATTTACTACATACTGCTTACTATTCCAAGCATTTTTACATATTAAATAACTTAGTCATCATTAAAACCACATGAAACAGTTACTCCAACCATGATAAAGATAAGAAAAACTGAGGCACAGACAGGTGAAGTCGCTTACTCAGGGTCACATAGAAAGTGAACAGCAATACCAAGATTCACACCAGGATGCCATCCTAGGCACCGCACTCATGACCCTGATGACCATGCCACATTGCCCCTCCTCAGGGCAAGAGGGAAACGGCTGTCACAAAGCCCTCAGCAGAGTGGGCTACAGGAAGACCTCAGTAAACAGTCACCTTCCTTACTTGGTAACTGCACTGACAGGAGTCATGTATTTGCCCAAGCTGCAGTTTTGGGAAGAAAAAGATGAAAGTGGATAAAGGAAAAGAAAAGGTGATGCTAAAGCTTCACTCAAGTCTTCAATATCTAGGCTCCAGTCCATGCTTGTCTAGGTTCGTGGCTCCCCCTATGGTCCATACCCTTAGACAGGTACTGGGGTTTGTATCTGAAATGTCCCAAAGGCTCCAGTGCTGGGACTTGGTCCCCAGTGCAGCAGTACCACAGGTGGATCATGAGGGCTCTAACTTCATCAGTGGATTAATCCTCAGATGGTTTTATAATCTGATGGTGTCCTGGGAAGTAATGAAACCTCAGCAGGTGGGGCCTGGGTATAGACAGAGGGCCATGAGGTATGACCTTGACACTCTACCCTGGCTGCCAGCAGGTATCCTCCCACCATGGTGCTTCTGCCTCTCTTCAGGCCTAAACACCAGGAAGCCAGTGACCATGGACTGAAACCTCTTAAACTGTGAGCCAAAATACAACCTCTCCTGTTAACTGATTTTTTAAGGCAGTGGAGGTGAACCTATGGCAAGCATCCCACACAGTCTATTTGCTATCACTGAAAGCTCTGGAAGGTTCACCACCACTGTTCTAAGGTACTGTGCCACGGCAACAAATCTTATTATGCAGCAGGGTTACTACACACAGCAAGGATGTGAAGGCCTCATAAACCCCCAAACTCCTGCTTGAGTATTAGAATTCTCTATTTTCAGGTGCTGCCCTTATCCTTGGATGAATTTCACCTAATTCTGTCTTGCTGCTGATGCTGGAAGATCCCCAGGTTGCTGGAGGACCCTTAGCTTCCCACCTGAAAGCAAACACACCATTGACTACTTCAGACAAATGTCGGTGTGCTGTAACTAGGAGCAGTCATCTACACGCAATGATAGCACAGTATCCGCTGACTTTCAGAGGAAAGCTTCATGGGTTATCTTTAGTCCCTCTGTCCCAGATTCCTCAAAGATTAAGGACAAACAGCAAGAGCAACAATGACAAAAATGGTGAGAAAAAGAAATCAGTTTAAATTTCCAAAAGATTAAATTTTGAAATAAAATAATATATTTTTATCCCAAAAAGACTTCTTGAATCAAGTAAGTGTTGAATGCCAGAAAAGTGCCTCCCAGAAGTGGGACATCTGGTCACCCAAGCCTGGAGGCAATGTACATAAAAAGTGCTATTTTTAACATGAAATGAATGTGAATGTCTTACCCTGTATATAAATGCCAGTTCTTCCCAGAAAATTTGGATGCTAAAACTAACTCAAGCAAAGATTATATACAAAGATGCTCATCATAGCACAGAACTTCTAATAGTGAAAAATTCCTCATGGCATATAAACTACAGTATAGCCAGACGCTGGGATATTATGCCACTATTAAAATATTTTCAATGAATAATTAATGATATTAAAATTCTCCTAATGCATACTGCTTTAAAATCATTACCATTATTTATATAGATTAAAATTCAAAGAAGTAAAACAGGAAGCTAGGTGTGTGGTAATGCACTATAATCCCTGTTTGGAGGGCGGAGGCAGGAGGATCACAAATTCAAGCCCAACCTGGGTAACTTAGCAACTTACTCAGAGTCTGTCTCAAAATATGAAAAATCTTTCTTTAAAAGACTGGAAAAATTCTTAACTATAATGGATGGTTATAGGCATAGTAGCATATTGCCTGTATTTCTACCTCTAAATAATGGGTTTTATGTGTTAGATTTTAATATCCTTGAGCCTGGGCAAAAGCACAGATCTTTTTAAAAAGAAACATGGTTTACTTGCACAAACCTGAACAGTTTTGAAAGACTGTTAAAGCCCCTGAAGTTATTTTTGTGGTTGTGAAATGGTAAGAATGTAAACTGGTCCCTCTTATTACGGTACTGTATTAGTCTACTTAATTTGCCAAGTCATATTCATGCCCTGATTTTATACACTTGCATCTATCAATATACACTGTAATACTTGAAAAATTAAAATTAAAAATTAAAAAGGGCTGATGATATAACAGTACAAAGGCTCTGGGTTCCTTTCTCAGTACCAAAAAACAAACAAACAAACAAACAAAGAAAAAAAGAAGTCAGGAGGTAAACCTCATGGGTAAAGCACTTGCCCGCCACCCTGCATAGGCCCTTGGCTCAGTTCCCAGCACTGCAAAAAATAAAAAGTAAATCTGATGATAACAATCATCTCTGCATAATAAAATGACTTGTTAACTTTTTTCATTTATATGTTTCTATATTTTACAAATAGTTCATAGAATATCAATACTAAAAGAAAAAAAAAGAAGAAGAAGAAGCCAAACCTGCTTATAAGTCAACTGCATTTCCTAAAGCTTTTCCAACTCATCTTGTGTCTGTTCCTGGCTCTTCCCCGTCTTTTTTACCTCTATCTACATGTGAAGGTCTAGATAGCTGGGCTCAGTACTGTGTGCCAGTGGCCCCAACTACTCAGAACTTGAGGATCACTTGAGCCCACAAGTTTGAGACTCTTTCTCAAAACACAAAAGAAAAAAGAAAACTCTAGAGCAGTTGCTGGGAGAGGCAGGTGGATTTGGTAATCCAGGGGACATCCGGCAGAGTCTGCGACAGCGCTGTAACTGGAGGTAGAGGATACTTTTGGATCTAGTGGATAAAGGTCAGGGATTCGGCCACAAACAATTATCCAGCCTGCTATCATATGCAAAGGTTGAGAAATTCTGGTCTACGTAGCATGAAAATAATGATGAGTAACAATAAAAGAGGGTTAAAATGCTGTATTAATTCTGGTGGTTTTAACTTTTTCATTTCAAAAAGAACTATCCATTCTGAATTGAGAAAAATTTAATCCGGGTTTTGACCAAAACTCCTGATTATTAAAATATGCATTCCCCAGTTTTACAGAAAACATCTCCAGGAATTCTCCTCCTAACCTAAGCAGGTAGCTTACCTAACTAGACTTCCATAGCTATACAGAGACCAGTCCTGTATGCTGCTTAAGTGGGGCTGGAGATACAGCTCAGCAAGCACAAGGTCATGAGTTTAATTCCCGGTACTCCCCCACAAAAAAGTTGCTTAAGTACTAATACAAGATGCTTTAAAGTGAGAACGTAATTTTTAAGAAAACCTACTCATCTTATTAAAAAGTACTCCAGTAAAGTAAGTTGAAAAACTGAGGCCTAATTAGTCTACTCCTACTAGACTGAAAAATTGTCTATCAGAAAAAACTGTGTGACACACAAGCTCACATACAGAGAAACTGACTCATGCAAACTCATAAAAACTACTTCCTGCTGTGATGTCAGATTCCGGAGTGCTAACAAAGCATAAGCACGTGGGTTTGGGGAAATAAAGTACCCTCCTCAAGCCGAGTTTCCAAGCAACAATTTGCCTGAAAATAATTTGTGTGTATGTGTATGTACGAATCACAAGGAAGCGTTAGGGACCGAGAGGTAAAATAAGAGCACAGAGATAAAGAAGATGCAGGGCGGAAGACAGAACGCCATCAGAGACAAAGGGAAATTGTGCAGCCAGGCATGCTAGGCACTAGGGAGGCTCAGGCAGAACAACTGTCACACTGGCCACACAGCAGGTTCAAGGCTGGCTTGGACTACACAGTAAGCCAATGTCAAGAGACAAAGCTGGAGACAGAGACAGACAGACAGACAGACAGAGATGTCAGAAAGGGGGTGCAATGTATCACTTAGTTGAAAATTAGGAAAAAGAATGCCTGTAATCCAATCCAGGGTAAACAGAATGCTGAGGAAATGGGCAGAAAGTAACCTGCAGGAAAGGAGGCATATAGCCAACCCCCAACTCACTAAAACTCAATAAAAATGTTTTTCAAATCTTCATTCTCTGACATGCAATTAGTAATCTGTACTTGTATGGATTTTCTTCAGCTTTTTTTGAAATTTGAACTGATTCTCTTGGAGAAAGAGGCCAAATGTCCTGGCCATGCAAAACTCTACCATTCTTCTGCTCAATATCACAAAAACGGGGGTTGAAGTTAATCACAAGCACTTACAGTGGTTCACACACAGAGGCCACCTATTCCATTGTGTCTACACAGCACTGTCCATTCCAGCTCTGATGGAACTGGCTCTCAGCCAGGCCAATGATCATGGTGCCATCCTCCCTCGGGATCTAACCCAGGGTGAGCACAGAGCTGACCAGTGTGCCCTCCTGCCCACTGCCTGCAGGGCATCGTGAAAGGAAAGGGCACCAAACGGAGACGTACAACGAGAGTCTCTCACCAGCCTTTCCCAGGCCCAGAGCTGCGGCATCACAGGATGTGCACACAAAGCTGACCATCCTGTCACTGGAAAGAACTGTCCTGAGGACGAAGCCAGGGCCCGCACGAGAGTCAGTGACAGCCTGAACACCACGTCCAAGCCTCGGATTCAGCCCTGCCTTGAGTCTCAGTTCCTAGAAACAAATAAAACCCTTCTTGGCTTTGAGATGGTTTTTTCCTCTTCCTGACTAAAGCAGTTCTAGCTGATAATGATTTAAGCCTGTCAAAAAGAGATCTGGTAAGCTGGTTCCTCAGAATTACGCACGCCCTTATTATGATGTACTACAACTACACTGGTTTTCGTAACTGAACACAGTGAGTTTTGGGGGTGCGGCTCAGTGGCACAGCACTTGCCTAGCATGAGCAAGGCCCTGAGTTCGATCTCAGCACCACCAAAAAGAATTTTAAAACGAAAAAGAAAAATCACTTTCAGTGTGCTTTTATTTACATCCACCTTTAATTCCAGCACTGAGAAAGCCAAGGCAGGAAGACTGTCAGTGCAAGGGTACAGAGCAAGACCTATCCAAAGAGAAGCTTCACAAATGTAAAACTTGGCTTTTTTTGAGGCAAGGTCTCACTATGTAGGCCACACTGGCCTCAAACTTTCCATCTTCCAGCCTCAGCACCACCCCCAAGCCAGGCTGGAATGACACGGCCACCACACCCCACTCATAAACATAAAAGGCAATGCTTACAGTAGAAATTGATTGAAAATGACACACACACACACATTTATTTCAAGATCTAACAAGCCTCTCTACTAACCTGAGATTTATAAAGTACAACTCTTAATGCTATACAAGGCAGCATGTTTCCAGCTCACCCTCATCTTTCTAGAGACTTCTTACCTGTCTAGCCTTTCCTGCCCGGATCAGTTCATTTCTCTAATTTTGAAAGGTCTCTAGTTTCAGAGTATATTTGTCACGTAGAAATCCCAAGCACAGATGCGGGATTCCAGGCCACAATGCATATTTCTGTACGAGTGATGAAGGATGGACAGAACTTATTTTGTGTCAGGTGTGCCCTTTTAATGCTGGCACTCAGGAGGCTGAGGTAGCAGGACTGCTACTGAACTTGAGGCCAGCTTGGGTTACACAATGAGTTCAAGGCCAGCCTGGACCACCTAGGAAGACCCTGCCTTGAAAGAAAAAAGGAAAAGCTTATCTTTTGTGTGTCCAGTCTCTTGCCACCCCAGCACTTTGCCCGTTTTTGGCCATAGCAGCACATCAAGCCAAGACGGTAAATGGATGGTCCTGAACACCAAGGGAAGTTTATCCCATTGCTTGAGTTTAACCAAGTTTGGGCTGTTATTTTGAGATCGAAACATAATTACATCACCTCTAAGGCTTATGAATGGCAAAAAGCCCCTGCTGTCCCAGGGGATGTCTGATGCTACTATCTGCTGGCTAAGCAGAATTCCAAACAAGGAGCACTTAGACGGGAGAGGCAGCACAGCCGAGGCGTGAGGAGACCTATAGGTTTCTGCAAGTTTAAGCTGTGTCAGCAAAAACTCAGGCTGACACTGCAGCTGAAGTGGATGGCAAGGCAGCTGCTAAGGGGCGAAACCAACCACAAAGCATCACATACTGGAGACCCACGGAAACAAGGTAACCAAGGCCAACATCTCGATAAAGGGAGCCTTCTTCCAGCTAACCCCTCTCTCACCGGAAGTGAAACTCCACAGGAGCAACACCCCAGGCCAAGCCTTGTACTCAGTGTCTCCACTGGGCTACAGTGAAGCCACAACATTCATTTTAGGAAGGAAAAAAACCCTTTCTTCTAATTAAATATCACATGTCTTCAGTCATATGTGGAATCTAGTGAGAGAAAGAAATGACAGAAGTAGAAGGGAGAGCACTAGAGGAGGAGGGTCAAAGCGTAGAGGGAAGAAGTGCACTAATGGAGAAGTCCAGGACACTGTGAAGGGAGGACATGCCCGTGGGGAAGGACAGAGAAGTGAACTTGCCACCAACTTGCCACCATTTACACCAAGGCAAGACTGAATCCCGTAGATGAGCCAGACATTTAGACTTCAATAACATTTTGTTGCTTGAAATGGGCACAAACAAGTTCAAGCCTCCCCTCCCATGAGACAAGTGGCCCTAAATGTTCTCAGTGGAAGGAAAACCTATCACAAAATGAGTAACAGAAAAATTAAATGAACCAGTGCTATAAGAAGACACGGAGGAGGGTCACAGCTCCTCTCCACATGCCATACACCCTGGAGTGGTTTCCACGCCCCCTCCCCACCACCGTAGTTAAACTGCTGGGTCTCCATTTCAGACCTTCGTCCAGTTTCTTCTTACTTTAAAAAACTAACAGCACCAAGATTTAAAACTATCTGGCAGTAACAGCCGTCATTGGATTTAGAAAGTCTTTGTAATCTTTAACAACTGGGCAATACACAGACCTTTCACACTTAAGAATGGTAATGAATTTCAACAGCAAATAACAGGCATTCTGCTTTGATCAAGTAGTTCAGAGTAGTTCTGGGTGGCTTTCAAGTTGCAGAGTCAATAAAAATTCGTAAGGAGCCAGGAATCAGCTCCCCAGCACTGACTCACCTTATTCTCTCTCCTTCGCTTGCCATATCTAACCCCTCCTGAAAACCCAGTGCAGCGTGGCCCCTCCCTCCACGCACCTGGTTTACCAGAACTTGGTCAGTTCCCTCTCTGTGAAGCCACCTCTTTGGTGTCCCTGGCTCCCAGTCTGTGTGTTCCTCATCCTGTTCAACATGTCTCATCTGTGTTCACATGTGTCTAATCACTCCTTCAAACCCTGCTTCATTCCTGTGAACAGACTAATGTCATGCCAAGCCGTGGATTTCAATCTGTACCTTCTCTGGTGACATATTAATTCACTCATTCATCAGATATTCAATGACCACTGGCAGGGCAGTCGCATGGGAGGTAAACATACGCACAGTAACCACAACAAGACAAAGATGGGAACGAGACATTTCAATGCAAGGGGCAGCGCTGGCGCTCAGAATCTGAAAAGTCCACGGGCTGTGAAGTGAGGTTAGAGCTGGAACAGAAGCAGAATGTGAGAGGACACAGAGGTTTCCAACCTGAGGAACCAGCACAACAGCGGGGTGTTATCAAGCCTGGGGACATCAGGACATACAAATGAGGACAACAAACGTGCATGCCAAACTCCAAATCAGAATGCACGATCAGAGATAATGAAGTTGCAACACAAGATTATTAGAATTTCCTGGAATGAGAGCTTAACAGGACAATAGCATAGAATATAACACAAACTGTTAGGAAAAAATCTAGGCCATGGCCTTGGCAGGTTTAAGAAAATATGGTGGGAAAGGAAGATTACAAATACTCAATGTACTAGCCTAAACAGCTGTTTTTATCCAGCAAAGTTAACATGGGTTTGGGGCTCTAGGCTGTTTTTGCACATCTTTAGCACAACAGCTACCTCTAAGCTGCCTCTGTGATGCTACCCTTGGCGTCTGGGGGCCTGGTGTGAGCAGGACTAGCACCATCCACCATCCACCACGCTGCTGTGGGGCCCATCCAAGGCTACTGACAACTTGTCCCAAAAATGCCCAGTCCTCTGCAGCTACCAAAAGCACCTCCAGGTGACCTTATGATAGAGATAGCCACTGGCAATTTGTGAGTCAAAACTCACAAATATTTTCAAAATCAGAAGCAAAGAGATATCACAGCTGCCTTCCATTCTGTAGGTAGGTAGGCCTAAAAATGAATCACTATGCAACTTTTGTTAATATACTGAAACTACTGAATCACATACAGTAGTTTAAACTGGTGAATTTATAGTATATGACCACCTCAATAATGCTGTAACTTCCAAAGTTCAACAAATCCCCAGCACTGAAAAAAATCAACAAAAATATTTTAACCAAAATGTTCATTCCCAGAAATGCTGTATCCCAGGAACCTAGATATTGCTCTTAAAATATTTACACTGTTGGAAAAATTTATACAGTGGAAATTCCGCTAAACTGCTGGGAGAAAACCATTATTCTAAGATGCACTAAAGTGAGAGTGGAAGTATTAGAAGAAATTGAGCAGTCTCTTGTCCTTCACTATAACAGGAGTTGATGTACATCACACATCAAAACCCAGCTTTAAGCTCTGAAGGACATTTCTCAAAAAGGTGCTTTTCATATTTAATCACAATGTTGAATGCTGTAATTGTGGCATGTCACTTATACATATTTCTTTGTAATCTACCCCGGAACTTCCTTCTCTATAACCCTCTACAAGGGCAAGATTTTTGTGTTTACTGATATTCTAATGACTTCCTTCTTCCTCAAGAATCACTACACCCCAGTTTTTGTCTCTAGAAACATTCAGCTTTCTGAGTCCTGACACCTTCCCTGACTTCTGCTAATAAACCAGCAGGTTGCCCATTGCTGAGTTAAGAATAGGTTACATGTGCCCTTGCAGATTCAAAGTGGCTCAAGAATATAAGCAGTTTTGATTTTTTGAGACAAGTGTCTTTGCTATGTAGCCCAGGTTGACTTCGAACTCACAGCAATCCTCACAGCAATCCTCCTGCCTCAGTCTCATGAGTACTGGGATTACAGATATGTGCCACCACACCCAGCCATTGCCACTAGATTAAGTACAGCCTGGGATACATGGTGAGTTCAAACCAGCCTGTACTATATGGCAAGGCCCTCCCCCCCCCAAAAAAGAAAAAAAACAAGAGAAACAGACTGCATGAGAAAAGCCACTCAAGGAGAAAAATTATGACTTCCCCATTGTTAGACAATGCAGTAATTTTAAAAATTCAACAGCACGCCTGATAAATATTCCTGCCTATCATTAAGTAGAGGCCCACTCATAGCATTAGCCAACCAATTACCAAGTGGCCAGACTATACTCAGGTATATGTATATCAGAAGTCACTCTAAGCCACAACTTTAGTCTTGACTACTAGACCAGTCTGTCTTTACAATGACAAAAAGACAAATTTTAAAACAAATTTATGCTAACGCTATGATAGAAGCCCAAAACCTTACAATTAAAAAAAAAAAAGGTCAAAATATCTCTTTGATTTTTTGTTGTTGGTAGGGAGGGGAACAGAGTCTTACTATGTAGTCCAGGCTGGTCTTGAATTCACTATGTAGGCCAAGCTAGCCTTGAACTCTGAGCAAGTCCCCTGCTTCAGCCTCCTGAGTGCTGGAATTATAGGCATGTGCTAAAGGCCAGCCTCTTTGATTATTTTTTCTCACAAATTACCTGGGAAGTAGAGAGCAGATCTAAAATCCAACAACTTATTACCTAAGCAAATGCCAATGCACAGCCTACTACTAGCAGCTCTAAGTGGACTGTGAAGGGGCACATACACAAAGTAACTACTGAATGTTTACACACTGACATCTTTTCACATGGAAATCCTCTGATACATCCTAGTATGTACCTCATACATTCATTAGAAGGGTTAGATGAGTTAGATTTGTACAATACTCAGAATAAGTAACTTTTAATCAGTTTCTAATTACACTCACCCATATGCTAGAGAGCTACAGTACCTAAAAAGAAATTAACAGGTTTAGGGAGAAATTCCAACTGTGTAATTCTCAAATCTAGGGCTAGAAAAAAAGGGGTCCCTCAGAGTTTGTCATACAGGGGCTGGGAATCTAGCTCAGTGGCTTAAGTGCCTGCCTGGAAGGCCTGAAGTCATGAGTTCAATCACCGGTACCACCAAAAAAAAAAAAAAAGAATTTGTCATACAAGCTCCTCATTTCATGGTTGAAGAAACTAATCATACACTTCCTATTTATAGAGAAATACAAGGGTCACCAAAAGCTTTCACAACTATTATTAAGTCTGACTGTCACAATAGCTTGGAAAGGGATGCAGGGCAGGTATAATTAACCGTATTTACAGGTGAGAAACCCGAACCAGAGAGCTCCAGTGATTTGCTCAAGGTCACACAGTGAGGTCACACAGTCAGGTCTCTGGATGCCCAGTCCAGACTTCCTTCTTCTGTGCTGCGACTCGGGGCCTGGGCTGACTTCGGTCCCATTTCGAAGCAGTGATTCCACGGCCCTACCTCCATGGAGATGCTGCCGCTGCAAATGTGCATGTGCAAAGTTAAAGCACTTCT